>JAXDDX010000326.1:0-199841 GCA_034670405.1 Hoplostethus atlanticus | reverse complement strand
ATTTATTGACCATATACACTAATGTGACACTTCCCAGGCCGTCATTGGATTTGAGAATAAATTGTAACTGACCTGTGTAGTTAAATAAAGAATAATAAATAAATAAAACTGTGGGCCACTGCTCCTATGTTTCCCTATATTAATATATGGCAAAAGCAATAAAATATTCAGTTCAGCAGGCCTCATTTAGCCAATTTTAAAAATGAATAATGTTAAATTTAAAATAGAACAAACCTCAACACTTTCATCTTGATAAAATGTGTGTGTGCCTATAGGGTCACAAAAACCTGCCATGCGACAAGGTGTCCCTGTGTTAAACACCTCACCTCACCTGCCCTCCCACTCTTCCTCTTCCTCCTCCTGTTCACCTTATTGCCACTACCTCTCTCTACCCGACCTTCTCTACTAGCTGCTACAGCAGGCGTGCGGGTTGGGGGCTGGAATGAAAATAAACAGCTTGATTCTCTCATGGATTTTATTTAATGGATAATGGAACATAGTTTTTGATCCCAAAAGAACACTTTTTTCAATTAAAGTAAGCATTTTAGCGCTCTTTGGATACTTGATGCCAAAAACAAATAAGCGATATTAAGGAAATCGTGGCATATGATAGGGTCCATGTTTATCCTCACTAAAAACTCATTCAGGTCCCATTCAGGTAGAACAAGCCAGCAACAAGTTCCCTCCTTTGGATCCTGCAACATCTTTTTTTGGGGTCCTGAGCTGCAGTAGCAGCACTGCTGCGCACAGAATGAATGATGGCGCGGCCGTGTCTAGACGCCGTCGTGGTAGCTCGCGGAGATTGTGCGTTTTTTAGTTTTTGTGTTTTTTTTTTAATTATCTTTTTTTGCTCAAACACATCGGCACTAACATCATACGAACGCAGCACACTTTTGGACATAAACTTTGCGCAAAAAAAAGGTTTTTGTCCACTTTTCCCATCGACCCAGCATGGCCGGCAGAGATAGTCGAGCGAGCCACAACAACAGCAGTGGAGACGATCTACGGGGAGACGAATGAGGAAACATCGGGGAAAACGGAGCGGAATTCGGAACAGACTGAGAGTTCAAGCCCACCGGCCCACCTCTGCCCAGAAATCCTTCTTGCTAACGTCCATTCTCTGGATAATAAGTTGGATGATGTTAGGGCGAGGATTTGATTCCAACGGGACATGAGGGATTGTAACGTCTTTTGTCTGACGGAAACATGGCTGACCCCGCTGGTGCCGGATCGAGTCCATATGCCCAACCGAGTCCTTCTCTGTTTTCCGTGCGGATAGAACGGAAGAGTCTGGCAAATCTAAGGGTGGAGGGGTTTGCTTCATGACCAACAACAAGTGGTGCAACCCCAAGGACATTAAGACTCTTTCTCGTTCCTGCTCGTCGAACCTGGAACATCTGACTATCTCATGCCGTCCATTCTACCTTCCCCGGGAGTTCAGCTCGGTCATCACCACAGCCGTCTACATACCACCACAAGCGGACACCGACGTAGCACTATCGGACCTACATGATGTGTTATGTCGGCATCAGAACAAGCATCCCGACGCGGCTATGGTGGTGGCTGGGGACTTTAATAGGGCGAACCTAAAAAAAGTCATGCCGAACTTTCATCAGCACATTACGTGTGCTACCAGAGGGGAAAGAACGTTGGACCACTGCTATACGCCGTTCAAGAGAGGCTACAAGGCTGTCTCTCTCCCTCCGTTCGGCAAATCAGACCATGCCGCCATTTTCCTGCTACCGGAGTATAAACAAAGGATAGCACGGGAAGCGGTAGTGACGAGGGACGTAAAGCGGTGGTCTGACCAATCAGAGGCTGAGCTACAGGACGCTCTGCGTGACGTCGACTGGGACATGTTCCAATCCAGTTCCAGGGACGTCAGCGAGTTTACGGAAGTAGTAACGAGCTTCATAGCAACGCTAGTGGACACCATCGTCCCCTACGGTGAAAGTTAGGTCCTTTCCTAACCAAAAACCGTGGGTTGATAAATCCATCCGCGACGCTTTGAACGCCCGCACTGCTGCCTATAACTCCGGTCTTGTATCCGGCAACATGGACGAGCACAAGGCAGCGTCCTATGGACTGAGAAGGGCGGTGAAGGAGGCCAAGAGGAGGTATAGGGACAGAGTGGAGTCGCAGATGGAGCAGCGCGACACCAGACGCCTATGGCAGGGGCTACGGACTATAACGGACTACCAGGGCAGACCCCCCGCAATTGTGAGTGCCGACGCATCCCTAGCGGAGGACCTGAACTCATTCTATGCACGGTTTGAGGCTAGCAACAACAGCGCTAGCTCGCCGGCTAACAACATCACCGTTAGCGCAGCCGGAGTGAGTTCTACCGCTGGGGATGAACACACACTCTCTGTGACCGAGCACAGTGTGAGGAGGGCTCTGACGAGGGTGAACACCAGGAAAGCTGCTGGTCCAGATGGCATATCTGGGCGAGTACTGAAGACCTGTGCTAATCAGCTAGCTCCAGTGTTCACCACTATATTCAACATCTCCCTGGCTGAGTCTGTGGTCCCCGCCTGCTTCAAGAGATCCACTATTGTCCCTGTGCCCAAGAATGCTTCTCCAGCATGCTTGAATGACTACCGACCGGTGGCCCTCACCTCGGTGGTCATGAAATGCTTCGAGAGGCTGATTAAGGACTACATCTGCGCCTTCCTCCCTTGCTCCATGGACCCGCTGCAGTTTGCTTATCGTCCCAACAGATCCACGGATGATGCTGTCTCCCAGGTACTGCACACCACACTCTCTCATCTGGACAGCCGGAAGGGGGGCTATGTGAGACTGCTGTTCATTGACTATAGTTCAGCTTTCAATACCATAGTCCCCACCAGACTGGCTGGCAAGTTGATTGAGCTGGGACTGAACACCCCCCTGTGTGCCTGGATCCTGGACTTCCTGACCGCCAGGCCCCAGGTGGTCAGGGTGGGTAGACACACCTCCAACCCCCTCACCCTGAACACAGGATCCCCCCAGGGTTGCGTCCTCAGCCCCCTACTGTACTCCCTGTACACACATGACTGTGTGGCCAGGTTCAGCTCCAACACCATCATTAAGTTTGCGGATGACACAGTGGTGGTGGGCCTGATCTCCAACAACGACGAGAAGGCCTACCTGGAGGAAGTTGCTGATCTGTCACTCTGGTGCCAGGACAACAGCCTCCTCCTGAATGTCACCAAAACTAAGGAGCTGATTGTGGACTTTAGGAGGACACAACAACAGAGGACGTACTCACCACTGGGGATTAATGGGAATACTGTGGAGAGGGTGAGCAGGTATAAATACCTGGGAGTCCACATCACCGAAGATCTGACATGGTCCACACACACTGACACTCTGGTGAGAAAGGCGAGGCAGCGCCTTTACCACCTCAGGCAACTGAGGAAATTTAAAGTCTCCCGGAGGATCCTTCAGTCCTTCTACTCTGGAGCTGTAGGAGAGCATCCTGACAGGAAGCATCACTGCCTGGTTTGGCAACAGCTCCGCTCAGGACAGGAAGGCTCTGCAGAGAGTAGTGCGTTCGGCTGAGCGCACTATTGGAACTACACTCCCCACCCTGCAGGACTTGTACACCAGGAGGTGCAGAACCAGAGCCTGCAGGATCATGAAGGATCCTCACCACCCCAACAACGGACTGTTTCAGCTGCTGCGGTCAGGCAAGCGCCTCCGTAGTCACGCTGCCAAAACAGAGAGACTGAGACGGAGTTTCTTTCCTCAGGCCATCAGGACTGTGAACTCTGACCTCACCAGGGCCCCACCAAGACCCCACACACTGCCCCTCTTATGCACACACACAACTTAGGTAAAGACTACACATAATTTATAATTTATATTATATTACATACATACAATTTCCCTTTTTTACTATATTTTTATAAAGTATATTGTGTTGTTTTTTTTTATAGGCTCTTACTGTGACATTGTAAATATTGTGTTTTTTTTTTTATTGTAAATAGTGTGAACCTGTTATTTGCCCTTTGCACATTTCGCTGAGCATTGCACTTTACATTTCACTGCACACCTCGTGTGTGTTTTGTGACAAATAAACTTCTTTAATCTTGAGAATGAGTCCTGAGGAAGTGACAAAATGATGTGTCATGTCAACTAAAATAAACAGGACAGACTGGTAACTATGGTACTTAAAATTATGAACCATTTACTGTAAAATAAACATACCTCTTTCTTTCTGAAATGTCCAGGCAGTCATCGATTGCCCTCTGGCAGAGCTCCTTTAACTGCCGATGATGTCCTAACTATAAACATTTTGGATGAATTTAATGACAAAAAATATCAACTGAGGCAGACTATTTGTACAATTAAAGGATTTGGGGGACCTGGATACATGTACAAATATTCACAAATACAGTTTAATATATCGGGAAACATTTCAGTTTTAAAAGTGAGTTTAAGAAAGAGATCCCCATTTTTTATTAATATTTATTCAGTAATTAGATATAAACATCCTTTTTAGACTTTACTTTGTTCTCATTGTGACGGCTTTGTTTTCAGTTGGACCTCAAAGTGCTCCTTCCACCGGCCGAATGACCTCAGTAGAGGTCAACAGTGTCCCATCCTTGCTGTAAACAGCCTGGATGTTCCCTGTTTTCCCTCTCCTCAGGTGCCGGATGGTTTTCCAGAAAACACTTTGGTGCCGACCGAAAGTCCTTCTCATGTCTTCTCCGAACCTTCCCACACCCGCTGCTTTGCTTCAGTCACGGCTGCCCCGCCGACCTCCGAGCCCGTCGGTACCTTGCAACTGTTTCCGGAGTCCTCCGGGATAACATACCCCGGTAGCCTCCTTCTTCAGTCGGACGGCTTCCCTGACCATCTGTGTCCACCACGATGTTCGAGGGTTGCCGCCCCTTGGGGGCACCTATGACCGAAGGCCGCAGCTCGCAGCCGCAGTTCGGAAATTTGAGGCTTTTGAACACCGACCACTTCATGCTCAATGTCCTCAACCTCCACAGGGATGTCCAGAAGCTCTGCCGGAGGGGTGGTGATTCGGGGTGGTGGTTGGATCTTCTCCAGAGTTCCAGTTCACCCTCACTACCGTTGGGGTTTGCCAGGTCTGTCTAAAGGCTTCACCTCCTCCTAATCCAACTCCCCAACCCAGATGGTGATCGGTGGACAGCTCGCCCTCTTCTTCACCCGAGGTGTCCAAAACACACGGCCTCAGATGGATGACACGATAACAAAATCGATCATCGACCTTCGGTCTAAGGTGTTTTGGTGCCAGGTGAAATTAGGGGCAACCTTGTGTTCGAACATGGTGTTTTTTTATGGACAATCCATGAATAGCACAGAAGCCCAGTAACATAACACCCCCCGGGTTTAGATCGGGTGGGCCGTTCCTCCCAATCTCCGTCATTGCCCACGTGCGCGTTGAAGTCCCCCCGTAGGACAATGGAGTCCCCCGCAGGAGCCCCGTACAGGACTCCATTTAGGGTCTGCAAGAAGGTCGCGTACTCTGAGCTGCTGTTCGGTGCTATGCACACACAACAGTCAGAGTTTTTCCTCCCATTGCCCTAAGGCGCAGGGAGGCGACCCTCTCGTCCACCGGGGTAAACTCCAGCGTAGCGGCGCTCAGTCGGGGGCTTGTTTTGTATGCCCACACCCGCCCAGCGCCTCACACCTTGGGCAACTCCCGGGGAAGGATAGAGTCCAACCCCTGTCCAGGAGTTTGGTTTTCCCGAACCGACGCTATGCATGGAGGTGAGCCCCACCAGATCTAATCGGTATCGCTCCATCTCCTGCACTAGCTCCCGGGTCCTTCCCGCCCGTGAGGTCACGTTCCATGTCCCTAGAGGGCCCGCCTCTGCTGCCTGGATCCGGTCCGTCGGCGCTCTCCGCCTTCACTGCCACCTTGTTGGCACGCACCCGACCCTAGGTTTCTCCCGCGGGTGGTGGGCCCAAGGATCCCGAGATGGAAGATGGTGGTGGTGGTGCCACGTAGTTTCTTCGGGCTGTGCCCCGGGCCCGGGCTCCGTGGCCAGCCGGCCACCAGGCGCTCGTGGTGGGCCCTCTGTCTGGGCCTGGCTCCAGACAGGGGCCCCGGACTTCCTCGGGCCGGGTCTCTTTCCTTCTTTGTGTTGTTCCATAAAGGGGGGTACCTATTTCCCTAGGTTGGGGGGGCTTAGGGGGTGCTACCACTTGCCCAAGGTGGACCCCAGACTAGTGGAGGGAAGGAGTCATCTTACTTCTCCATTCTAGTTCAGCCCTACACCAGCGTACACCAGCGTACACCAACTAGCCACTGCCGATGATGGATTTATACTCTTGACAATTGGGATGAACAATTTTGGTGTTTCAGAATCCATGATAGACAGTTGGGGTTTTTTTTGTCATCAGGATTTAAAGACGTTGAATGTGCTCAACTGGCTGCAGATTTTGGGAGATTCAATTTGATATTAAATGTAATATTGATGCGACATCTATGACATTTTATGGTAGCATGTTGGCATGTGTCATTATGTGGGATACTACTAAGATGAATGTGGTTTTCTATTATATGGTCAAACAAGACTAAGGTATTATTTTGTCATTAATCATTCATCGAGTTGAACGCTTTCCCGGTCAGAGCAATGCGAAACCATCAGCATATGAAGAATAAACAAAGCAGAAAGATGCAAAGTGCAAGAGTGCTCATAATATGCAGCATCGCAAGGTATACTTTTTTGTTCACTATAATTTTACCATGACTGTTTGCCAGAGAAATACAAAAATGAATTTGCTGCCAATTTGCTGCAAACAATAAACAATCAAATTCTGTAGCTGTGTTTAATAGGCATTTTACATAATTACAGGAATAGTAGACTCACATTTTCAAGTTGTTTGAATAACAACAAACTAAAAACCATGTCCTCGATTCATAATTTCTCAGTGAATCGGCCGACTATACTTTGCATAACAGAGTCCTGCCGAGGAGTTTTTCCTTCTCTAACAACATAATGTAGCCTAATAATATATCTGTCACTCTTCCTTTCCCCAGGTACAAATCTGGTCTTTTCTCCTTTTTTATTTCTTATTTTTTAGTAATACCTCCAGAATCACCCCTTGAAATGTTCCACCAATCACAGTCCCATCAAACGAGACCCGGGTGTGCTAGGGTCAGGCCAATTAGCTGTCTTTTTTGGATTAGTTAGTAGGAATCAGCTATCACTCAGGCTTTGCCTTGCAAACCAACAATTTACTCGCAAGGTTTGTTTGAAAATATTCATATTGGCTGTTTGGTCAGTGGAGAGGGGGCTCATATGCAGTTTTAATACCTTTTTTCACCCTGGGTTAAGACATGTTTTTAATTGCCCCAATTTTCAATCTTGTTGAGTCCTTTAACTTAACACAATCTCACAAACTGGACCAAGGGGATACGCTGGTCATACATCAACATGGTGCTATAAGTTTTATTCTCATCCAAAGCCATGCACATAAATGTTAACATGTTTGCTTTTTCAGGTTTTTTCCAGTGCAGCTTAAATGTGGGCAGTGGCAACTCGGACTGAGGTTTGATTTGTGTCGGCATCCCTAATAGTGTTCTTGCTTTAGCGGGGACAAAAAGTAATTAGGGCTGACATGCACTAGGTGATGCTGAGCTCTCTTTCCCCTCCCCACCCTATTTTTCTCTATTCTGTATCTTTGCTATTATTTTTTCCACTCACTTTAACAGTCCTTCTACTTCCTTTTCCCTAATTTGTTCTTTCACTTTTAGATAGATGGCTCTTTATTGTCCCCGAGGGGAAATTGCAGTTATGCAGCAGTACAGAACCAGAGAGAAAGGGAAAACATCACTATACAATAAACAAATTTAACAAACTCTATAAAAAAGATCCTCAAAATATAAAAAAAAAAGAACATAAAAAAATATACAATAGGAAAGGAATAATAACTTCATTTTTTTTGCCCAATTAAATTTTTAAGCCCCCTTTTCGCTTCTATATTAAATAGGCATCGTGATCCTTTGGGTTTTCATGGGGAAATAATTGCTTTGAAAAAACAACTTTAAATTTCTTGATGCTTCCTACCATCCACTCCTGCTCACTGGGGCAGCGGGGGAGCCCCCCTTTACCATAAAACCCCCTAAAAAACACAATTTTTTAGTGTCCCTCTGCAAATGTCAGCTTTAAATTTAAAATAAAAAAAAAAAAGAAATTGTTCTTTTTTAAAATGTTAGAACCCGATGGTGAGCTGCATCATTCCCCCAAATTTCAACATCGGTAATTTTTGTCAGAGAAATTGCTGTGAGGGGATGGACAAATAAACAAACAAACAGGGGAAACAACCCATGTCAAGACAGAACCAGGAACAATTCTAAGAGTAGATGAGAATGAGATTGAAGACTTGAAAGATAGGTGGAAGAGTTTTGGGGAAAGAAAACTGAAAATGGGGAGGAGAGAGGGGGGGGGGGTAGTGGGACACAGTTGATGAACAGACAGAAGACTGAAAAGTCTAGAAGGAGTAATAATTGGTCTAACAACAATGGGGGAAAATTTTGTCTGTGGGACGGTGTAAAAGAAAAAAAATCATTTAGATTTTTTTCCTCTTGTCTCTTGACCCAAAATCGAGTCAACAGGCCTTCTCACAAAATGCCACAGAGCATGATGGTTTTTAAATTTTACTTAATTTTTCATCAGTAACCTGTAGGGAAGCTCGCATCATTATTTTCTCCATCATTTTTCGGGTTTTTCCCTTTTATTTGCCACCCGTCTGAAAAAAAAATTCTGTACATACAAACACTTAAACAAGTGGAGATATCTGGAGTCACCTCAGGAAAGTGTTTTCACAGTGATCGTAATGATATTTATTCAGGGCATTCCCCTTTAAGCCCTTTAAAAACGTTTTAGTTTTTAAAGTGATTTCAATTTTATTGAAATGAGATAATGCGTGAACATGGATTCAAAGTGGCAAAAAAACAACATTTAGTTCCAAAAAGCAGGTAAATATACCTCTGATAACAACCTTTTTAAAAGAAATTTTTTAAAGGGTGCGGGTGACTTTTTGTAAAACCAAAAAACCAACTCCCATTTTTCATAAGCTGACAACAAAAGCATTTTGCATTTGAAAACACCAGGCTCACCCGGGGTGACCAGTGGCTCTGACAGCAGGCCGCAGGTCTTTTTTTGAAAAGTTCAGGGGCTAATTGCCTAACCCCCAATTTAAATTGCCCTTTTGGTGGATAATGTTGTTTCTTAAAACCCTACAGTTCTGGGGGTTTCGTAATGTCCCCACTTCGATTTTCCAGGGTTCATTGATTTTACCTGCTTTTGGGTCTTAGTCCTTTTTTTAATGCACGGGTTAATAAATCATCTGCAGTTACTTTATGCAATCCGGGGGAACTGCAAACCCTTTCTCCCCTGACCTTTAAACGGTCAACTTGCTCTTAAATACGGTATTTGCTCTAATTTTTAAGGGATTTGCATTGTTTTAAACTATTTTATGTTTCTACAACTGCACAAAAATTACTGATAACTTCTTTTTGAGAATTCTCACCTTTTTTTCCCTTATTACGGCAGTGAGCTCTTATTTTTGGGTGATTTCCATATTGTTCCCCCCCCACCCCCTTGCCTCTTATTTTATGAATCGTTAATCATTTACTCGGGTCTAGTTTTTAAAGGACCCACACATAAAGGTTACCCTCCACCTAGGTCTTTCTTCTGGCTTAAAACCCAAGGGGGGTTGGAAAAAATTTGGGTTTTCTGTGTGTCAACCCACAAAGGGGTTGTCTTTAATGCTGTTTCCCCTATCTACTCCTATTTTGTCATTCTTGTATTTTTTCACAATCATACGAGGAGTATAAAAACAATTTGAACAATAACTGCCTATTTTTCCCTTGACTCTTTTTGCTCCTCTCAAAACTAGAAAAATAAAACCTAAATCCTGCCGTGCGTAAATGGCAACTCAACCCCGGTAGGGTCAAACATCAAGGGACTTGTGAGCTCTCAATACCATACTTTCAAAAAGCTTTTAAATTATAACAAACCTTGATCGGCAACTCTCTATGGAAATGCAGCCATGTCGGGGGGTTGTAAAAGGAGGGTTATATACGTGTGTTAAGTGGATTTATTAAACAATGTCTAAATTTAAAGCGACTGCAAGTGGGAAGCTGGAAGAAAAATTTACAAAAGTTATGGATTTGCTATCATTAAAATCATTTATTTAAATGTGGATAATTGTGTAAAACAGTTGCATACATTAGGTATAAGTAAAAAAAAAACTAAAAAAAACAGGCACGTAGGGGCCCTAAAAGGTTTTTCTTTATTTTAATTTCCCCTAATTTCTTTTGCTTTAAAAAAGGATGTGCCCCCTCCCATTTAAAAAGGTGAAGGAATACACTTCAAACTACTTTTTTTCCCTCACAGTGGGAATACTCCTTTAGAATACCCCCATAGGAAAATTTTTTTCCCATCAAAGGGAGAAATTGAGCTCTACGATTTTGAAAAAACAAGCCAAAGACTAAAAGTGAGTTTCCCTCAGAGAGGCATGACCAAGAGTTTCTCCCCCTCCACACTGCAAATCTAATTGTTTCATTGGTTTTTCCCCCTCCCCCACTGCCTTTTTGCTGTTAATTTGTTTGTTCTGTGTGTATTCGGGAATCCATTTCTGTAGTGCTTCGGCAAGAACTGTAGAACACTCCCTTTGTTTGGGTGTAAAACACCCACCACCAATTGTTAAAATGCTCATCTGAGCTGTGTCTCCTCAAGCTCTGAGGAAGGCATTCTTTGCCAAAAAATCAGCCTACTGTCCCCGTTCCTCCTTTAAAAATTAAGCAGCGAGAAAGCTCCTTTTCCCCCCTTTGGGGTAGTCCCAGGGTGTTCCCGCAGGTTTTTTGGGGTAAAAAGTCTTTGTTGACACCACCTTTTTCATGTTTTTAGCTGGGTTGAATCGCCATTTTGGGACAAGCTCTCATCATAGCTGGGCAAGTTGGTCTACCAGCTTGGTCCCTGGCAGAGCTGGGAGATCAGTTGAGCTGTCAACCAGCTTGGTCAAACTGGTTACTAAACAGGTCCGTTGCAAGCTGGGCTAAAAACGTAAGTCCAATTGGCATTTAAGCATTCAGAATAGAAAAACAATTGGTGTTACAAAAGGCAACAGGAAATCAACTGATAATGTACGTGTCAAACACATTTATTCCAAATTTGCCATTTAAAAGGGGCCACCGGACATTATGGATAATTATGTAACCCCTAACTTGTTTGATGGGATCTTCTTTAGAACAGTATAAATTGTAAAAATATAATATTGGTGAACAGCTACCAACTTTTGGTTTAACAATCACCAGCTTTCTACCATCTACCTCTGAAAATCCAGCTAAGACCAGCTTGGGTCTTAAAATGGTTGAGTATCAAGCGTTGTAACTGGTTTTAGCTTTTTTCACCACTTTTCCGAGCTGGTCTGAGCTGGTCAAAACTGGTTGCCCTGCTGGAAAATCCAGTTTGAGTTACCAGCTTGACCGCTCAAGCTAGGTTTTGAACAGGTCGACCGCTTAGACAAGCTACCAATATTAGCTGGTCTGACCATCTTAACAAGCTGGTCATTAATTGGGCTTGTGTTTATTTCTTTGTTTATTAGGCTCCATTTGATAGGCTATAAATCATTTACTTTATTTTTCACTGACTAAAAAAGCTGAAAAAGTCCACTAATATTTTTGATGATCACTTTGATTGTGTCATTGTTTTGTTGTGGATTTGTTTTTACAACTTCCTAAATTCGAACATTATTTGTTTCCTGATGGCTAACGTTTTCCCAAAGAGTCACCCCACAGCAAGAAGGTCCTGGGTTCAAATCTAGGTTTTTTTCCTGCATCCAAAGCATGCTCCTGGGGGCTCAGTGGGCCGACCCGGGACTTTTTTCTCTCCTCCCCTGTTAACTGTCCAAATAAAGGCAAAAAATGGCAAAATTATGTCCCTGAGAAAAAACCGTTTTCGAAACAGCTGGGTTTACCCGTTTTTGACCCTACCAACTCCGGGTGGTCCGACTTTTCAAAACCTAGCTTTATGTCAACCAGGGCACCAGCTTGATTTGTGACAGAGAAAAGCTTTCAGAATTGTTTTCTGCTGTCATTCTCCTTCGGTGTTGAGTTGGGTGGCTTCCGCTGGGGCCTAAAGCGAGCTGTGATTGATTTATTTACAGGGGGGCTGTGGGGCTCAGTATTAAGGGCATACCGTGTAAGCTGAACCCTGGTTTTTGAATCCGGCTTGGACCTTTGTCGTCTGGCTCTCTCTCTCCCACGTTATTAACTGTCCCGATAAAGCCCAAAAATCCCCCAAAAAAAAATGTAAATCAAGCTGGAGTTTATAGTTGCAGTAAATTCCTTCACCATGGGGAAATTTACAGGAAAGAGCTTCCCTTTTATAATTAAATTTAATACATTTCTTACTCTCAAAGGGTGACAGTATTTTTAGTAATGTTATATTATTTTAACCCGTAAAAAAGGTTGGACATTTTTTCTGGTAAATTTTAAGCGAAATAACAGGGCAAACTAAAAACATTGGGTATAATGTTTAAAATTTTTAAAGGTCAAACAAATTTGGATTAGTGTTTTTAATACAGACCGTGTTCCCCCTTTCCTGGGATCCCACCTTTGTCTTTTCCACACTCCTTGCCCAGGGGGACTGCCCCCCCCCCAGGATTTTGTCGTATGTGAACGCCCCCCAAAGTTTAGTTACCATCCCCTTTCCCTTACCCCACGCCCCCCCTGGAAAAAATGAAAAATAGGAGACCGACTTAAAATGAGGCTTCCACATTTGAATGATTCAACCCCAAATTTGGGTTTGGGTCTGTCAGCAGGCATAACGTTTTTCAGGCATCTACCAAAGTAAAAAGTTGGGGAAAGGGGTGAGGGGGGTGGTGGTTCCTTTCCATCCCCCCAACCTGTTTTTTTTTTTCTCCGCCCTCCTCTTTTATCTTTTACCTCTCTATTCCCCCTATTCTTTCCCAATCTTAACCCCCAAAACCCAAACCCCCCACCTTTACTCCACCCTCTTTTTTTATGTGTAACCTCCTCTTTTCTTTTTCTTTTCCTCGTTTGTTCCCGTTTCCTGGGGGAGTGCTGATCCCCGCTGGACCGGTCATTCCCTCGTGGGGGCGGTCAGCAGTAGCGCCCTGGCCCCCATTTTCCCCCCCATGGGAGAGCTCATCACTTTCTTGCGGCAGCTGCCCCACCGGCCACCTGCTCAAAGGGTCTGCTCATCGCCTTGTGGGCCCTTTATCGGCTTCCTGACCGGGGGAAACCCCGTCACCCTGGGGAGATCATCTCCCCCCCGGGGAGCCTTTACCCCCAGAACGAAGGCCTGGGCCCCCAATGTGACCACGACCACCCCGGCTCCGCGCCTTCACTGAAATGACCACTCTCCTCTGACCCCAGGTTGACCCCCCCCACCCACCACAAGCCCACCCATCCAGTGCCCCCTACCTACCACAATAACAACCTGGCATTCTTCTGGGCCATCACTTCAGTTTTCACATCAAGCTGTGGTTGCGATCTCATCCTCCTTGAGATTTCAGCAGAATGCCTGTACAGCGTGGTCATAGGGCATCGCAGTCAGTAATTATTTGAACATTGGCCCAACGCATGACAAAGACACAATACCAATATAACCAACACAGTGGACTAAGAATACAACAGCTTGTATATTTAGTGGTATACACATGCACACAATAAGAATAGGATACTGCTACTCTTAACCATGCTGGCCATCATTACACATGCATGCCCTGCGCCCCAGTGATCAGAGCAGTAGCCAGGTGTAACATTTCCATAGCCTTCAGTATATCAGCAAAAATCTAATCCACTATCATGAATATGATATTGCATGAAAAAAAACGTTCCAGTTTTTTCCATCCCCTTATCCCTACCTTAGTTTTGCCCTTGGGGAATGGACTTGCCATGTTCCTTATTCCCATGGATATTTTCTTTCCCTAACAAGGTAGAAAGATGTCCAGTGGGGGAAGGAAATTGACTAGTGCTGGCCCTAGGGGCCAGATGAATAAAACTTTGTGTGTATTTAAGTGTAGAAATCTGTGTGAGCACAAAACAGGAAACATGCATATGCAGTCTTTTCGTCAGATTTATAAAAAACCCTGCTTACGCGTGATGTAAAATATTTGTGGTGGTAGGTACATTCATCACCACCCATTTGATTCATACAAATTCCGAATCCTGTGTGGAAAGTGGCGTACACACACTTTTTGTGCATTTATGCATTTGGCCCCTGGAATTTTGATCTTTCAATCCAAAAATGTATGTTGTCACCTGGGTTCGATACATACAAAACCTGTAACAGTATGCTGTTGAGAGGCACATGTATTTTTTTAGGCCCATCAGACATGCAAACCACGTTATTTTGTTATTAGTGCTACAGATCTCCGCTTATTACACATAAAAAGAACATCTTCTTGTGTGACAGAAACAGATGCAGGACCAGGTGTGCCATGCATTTGACACAGGACTGTGGAAAAACCAAACCTGATGACTGGTAAACTGCTTTGGAGCAGAAGTAAAACAAGAGTCCATCCTCAGTCATTCCAAGCCCTGCGGCTAAATCTTCCAGTACTTTACTATGATGCATTTATACACTGAAACACTGAAATGTCAAAGGGTCACGGGTGAACTAGGAGCCAACAGTTGAACACCAGGAAAGGAAACAAGTCTTCAGTAACACCAGCAAGCATGACGAATCAGATTTTTTAATTCACACTTGGGGATCGGTACGTTCAGGATATTTTTTGCATTTGTAACATACAGTACATTGTACACAATAGAGCACTTTACATAATAGATTATCATAACCTAGTTTTAAGTGCATTCAGTTCATCCAAATGACCAACAACGATAATGATACCATCATTTAACTGTAAGCACATGGCATAGACAGCATATGCATACTAGTGAATTTATGGTGTAATTGTATCAGTCGAGCAATAGATCAAATTCAGATCTTTACAATTGCCATCAGAAGGTTCATTGACCTTTGTGTGACACCGATATTGTATCCTCTCAATGTTAATGTCTTCATTTGTTTTAACCTAAGTGTTTGTGTCAGTGTTCACTGCCAGCATCATTTTCCAGAGCCAGTTCCACCTGATGTAGCTCAGCTAAGCTTGCTGATGGGAAACGATAGGGTAATACAAATTCGAAGCTAATGGAATGTCTAAACAAGCCGATAACAGCGTCTATCTCATAGGTTTGCTGTGTGCTGATTGGATCAATGGTTATGTGGTGTTTTTATACAGATGACTTACTCCTTCACTTCACTCTTCTGCGTTTGCTCTTCAAATAATTTGCCTTGTGCCTTAAGACATCTATTTCCCAGATCCCTCCTTCAGAGAACATTGCTGAGGATTCCCCACATTTGATTGACGGCTAATGAGTTGAGCAAGGATGAACACAAACTTCTTGTCACATATCCTTCAAAAACGTTTTAATGCAAAGTGCAGTCAATCAGTCAAAATGACTCCTCGACACCACAGTTTGCAGCTCTGGGATTTAGGGGTTTGGTCCAAGTATACAATCTGTATGATACTGTACGGTCTTATTTATGTGAAGGAAGTAAACTGCTACTGCTATTATTATGAATTTGAGTGGTGCACAATTGTAATAAGGATTTAATAGGCTGTTTAATTTTATAGCAACATTAATAAATATCTATTACTGAGAGTATGAAATATGGCTTTGTGATGTGTTTTTTTCTTTTTAATTGATATGCTTAAACATTTGAACAAATGCATGTCATTTGTAATAGTGCCTCGGGGCAGGCTAGATATCAGGCTAAACCACAGTTGAAGCTGAATCGGTACTCCCGTAACACTGATCCGACTGAAACGCAATGATTTTCAAACAAGGTTCCGCCATCCTAATGTTCAACACTATTACCCTAGACCCTACACTATCAGACAAAAAATGTAACGTTAATAGAAAATAAAAAATGATGTAGGCTGTATCGGGGATACAGTCACGGTTCAGAGCATTGTTAGGCAACCCCATTTAACCACGAGTGTCCAGCGAGACATCAAGTACCGTATTGCTTTTAGAAAACGGTTACAACTTATAGAAATAATTATTTGATGACACAATATTATTTTATTTTCTAAATTATTTTTATTTAACAAATTCATTGAAATAATAAAGTATCTTGAATATATGTTAAGATGTTTCCATGGTTTCTAGGAGACGCATTCACAGTCACTGTAGAACACGCTTTCAACCGATCAATTTCCAGGATGGAAACAACCGATCTCATAAAAATATAATACAATTAAGAACCAGCCCGAACAGCTCGGTCAGTAGAGCATGAGACTCTCAGTCTTAAGGTTGTGAGTTCGATCCCCATATAGGGTCCAGTACAGTACGATGATTGTAATGTAGTAAGATGAAACCTTACGTACAGCCTTTACGGCGATAGATAGTACATTGACAGTCTTGAGGTTTCATATATGGCATGGTTTCATTTATAATATTTTTAGCACAGCTTTTCAGTCATGATATTTAATAAGGTCTATACAATTTGTTCGTTTTTAATTCAACAATTACTTACGCATTCAATCTAGCAGCAATTCGTTGCCAATCTTTCTCTCTCCCTTTATTTATGGCAATTGTATTTCCCTTTTCATTGTAATATGGCTGGATTCTCCATAGACCTCCACTAAAAGTCTCTGTTCAGTGGCCTGAACATTGCGGCTCTGTCTTTACCGTAATTTTTTGCCATGATGAATCGATCAGATCCATGATCGACCTCTCAGGCTGCTTAAATAAACTGTGTATAAATGTGCACGCGCAATTATCTGGATTGCTTGAGCCTGGCTCAGTTTAGCCTGATCACGGTAGCTTGACTTGGGCTTCGTGGAACCGCTTTAGCCCCGATTGATTTGTTAGGTTAACTCAAACCAGGCTTGCGAGGTTAATCGCTGCTTTTCTAAGCCTGCGTTGTGGAACAGCCCCCTGGATTAAGAGATTTGAGTGGTTTATGCCGGATATAATTGATGAGGATCAAACAGGATTCATAAAGAACTGTCAAACCCAAGACAGCATCAGAAGGACACAGCACGTTATAGAAGTCAAAAAAAGAGGGGCTCAAGTGCAATACTAGTAAGTCTGGATGCAGAAAAAGCTTTCAATAGTGTAAATTGGAAATTCCTCTATCAGGTATTAGAAAGATTTGGTTTTAATGAAGAGTCAATTCAATGTATTAGAACACTTTATCAGGAGCCAACTGCCAAAGATAAATGGAACTCTGCCCAACAGGATTAGAGGTCAACTAGGCAGGGTTGTTTGTTCCCGAACCTCTAGCCCAAGCAAGTCGACAAAACAAAAAGCTTAGAGGTGTAGAGGTAGGGGACATGGAGCATATCATAGGACGTTTCGCAGATGATGTAATAGTCTAGGTAACCTGATATAGGCTTACCTAAATTAATGAGTCTACTGGAATCTTACGGCCATTACTCAGAATATAAAAAGTCAATGTTTTGAAAACCCAGGTTCTGCCCCTTGGGGTTACCATCATCAAAGAATTGTCACAACTCTATATAGAAAATTACAATCCTATCAACCAAGAAATCCTTTAAGATGTGGCGAGACGGTCCACTCTCCCTTTGGACTTCAGCGCTAGAATAGAAATAGTTACCAAAATTCAATTCATAGCTTGGGACAAAATCATATCAAGGTTTATTTGGGGAGAAAAGAAGTCTAGAATCAGATATGCAAAAGACAAGGGAGGCACAGCATTACCAAATATCAGGGAATATTATTATGCAGCACAACTCAGGCCTCTGGTATAACCCAAATTATAGTGCAAAATGGAAAGATACGGTGTGACAGGCTGAGGGGAAATGAGGAGACACTGTCGGTTTTGCGTTGAAGCGTGCTCTTTTATTTGGGAGTGTGGGAGGGGAGAGTGCAGGGGGATGATGGTCCGGCCTCGGGATAGCTGGCCACTAATAGCTGGGTTGCTGGTTTGGGGAGCCTGGGAGGGCAGAGAGAGGAGAGGGAGTGAGAGTTAGAGGGAGGGTCCGGGTTAGGAGGTTGCTACCTCGGTCCGTTTGTCCGCTATCCAGTCTCGTGGTCGTTTGCTCAGGGTTGGTTTGCTGGGATTCGGGGTCCGCCTTGGTCCAGTGCTTCTGGGGGTCACACACACAATGTTCAGATAATACTCTTCGCTCAAACTCCTCTCCTCCAATTCTTACCGTCTGCAGAGATTTGGTTTGCCGTACCACTTGCAACCACCTTCCTCTCTGTCTTCTGGGCCGTGGGCTTTTGAAGGCCTGCACTCTTTGTCTTGCTTGATCATTGATGGGAAGCAGCCGTGTGTTCCCCAGCCTCCCAGGATCTCCCTGTGGTAGTCCACCACTACTCCCAGGTGGCACTGCTGGAGCCATGGGTGATGTGGGACCGGTCCATCACATATCCCCCCCTCAGCTCCATGCTGTGGCAGGGAGCTGCAGCCCAGAGGCACTCTCCGCGGCGGGAGAGGGCATCCGCGTTGCCATGCAGTTTTCCGGGGCGATGCTCCACAGTGAAGTGGTAGTTCTGTAACTCAAGAAACCACCGCGTAACCCATGCATTTTTGTCTCTGTTAGTGGCCATCCATTTAAGCGGTGCATGGTCAGTCACTAGTGTGAACTTCCTTCCCAGTAAGTAATAGCGTACGTTTTGTGTGGCCCACTTAATGGCGAGGCATTCCTTCTCTACAATTGCGTAGTTCTTTTCATGTTTAAGTAACTTACGGCTTATGTAGAGGATGGGGTGCTCCTCATTGTCAGTCATGGAAGCGTTGCGCCCGGGTGGGGAGGCTGAAGCCATGCTGGGCTAGTATGGCGGCGCGTAGGGTAGGGTAGTCAGCGGCATCTGCTGGGGTGAGATCTTGGCAGGCGCGCTGAGCTTCTCCGGTTAAATACAGCGCTATGATGGCAGCCCAGCGATGCTGTGGCCAACCCTCCCAGTCGGCGGTCCGCTCAAATATCTCCAGGTAGGCTTCGACATCGTCAGCGGGGGTGAGCTTGGTGAGCACGGCGTTGGGGCTCAGGTTCCCGACCGTAGCTGGGGTGGTCCGCTGGCAGAGTGTGGCGATTGCGGCTTCCATCTTGGCTTGGCTCTCCAGGAGTGTGGTGAGAGCGTCCTCTTTGCTCATGGCTACGTAGAAGCACAGGTACGGGGCAACGACAGGGAATGTTTAGTTAGCGTGGTACTCACTGTGCCCGCATTCTCCACCATAAGTCCAATCTGAGGGCACACTCATGGCACAGAGCACACTGGAGGCCAGGGTTCAAACAAAAAAAAGAACCTTTTACTAGTTCATACAAACAAACCAACTCAAACTTATCGCCAATGGTTAATTGGTGAGGGTGATCTTCAGCTGCTCTCTTCTTCCTCCTCGTGCGGGCTGCAGAGTTTTATACCTGTCACACAATTAGTTCCCACCTGGCTGATTGTGACACAGTTCAGCTGGGACAAGATGGCTGCCTGGCTGTGGCATGCTGGGGGATGTAGTCCCTTCCCAACAGTTTTCCACCGGCAGATGCCTTGGTCTGCCACAATGGAAACATGCATACAAGGTTATCAAATACAGTGCTTAATAGGAGATAGAGAACTATTTATGAAAATGAAAAGCAGCTATAAGCACTCTAGTTGAAAAGCTTCCAGAGCTTTCAGAATTTAAAGGAGAAACACGACCTTGAGAATCAAGATGTTTTTCAGGTATCTGCAATTAAGGGATTATTATAAAAAGGAGATTAGAATAGATCCTTCCATTGAAGTGAACGGAGTGATCAAAGTTGTGACCAATGCATACAAACAAAACAAATTGATAATAATTTCAGCACTTTACCATGGTCTAATGGAATGTAGGAGTAATTCAACTCTATATTAAAGTTAAATGGGAAACTGAATTAAAATGTAAAATCTCAGATGATGAATGGAATATTATGTGCAAGATGCAACATACATCCACCAGTTCACGGATGTGGAAGGAGCTCTGTTGGAAAAATTTGTTTTTTGTTTTTTTATCATTCCAAGAGTCAAGACTCTCCACACAGCAACTCTCCACACAGCAACCTTGCTGGCGGCTGTGTGGACATTTGGCTGCAGACCATACACATACACCGTTCATCCATAACATTAACTTAACGTTTTTCCAGCACATCCCACAGATGCTCGATCGGATTGAGATCTGGGGAATTTGGAGGCCAAGTCAACACCTTGAACTCTGTGTCATGTTCCTCAAACCATTCCTGAACAATTTTGCAGTGTGGCAGGGCGTATTATCCTGCTGAAAAGGCCACTGCCATCAAGGGGTGTACTTGGTCTGCAACAATGTTTAGGTAGGTGGTACGTGTCAAAGTAACATCCACATGAACGCCAGGACCCATGGTTTCCCAGCAGAACATTGCCCAGAGCATCACACTGCCTCCGCCGGCTTGCCTTCTTCCCATAGTGCATCCTGGTGCCATCCCTTCCCCAGGTAAACGACGCACACGCACCTGGCCGTCCACATGATGTAAAAGAAAATGTGATTCATCAGACCAGGCTACCTTCTTCCATTGCTCCATGGTCCAGTTCTGACGCTCATGCGTCCATTGTAGGTGCTTTCAGCGGTGGACAGGGGTCAGCATGGGCACTCTTACCGGTCTGCGGCTACGCAGCTCCATACGCAGCAAGCTGCGATGCACTGTGTGTTCTGACACTTTTCTATCATAGCCAGCATTAACTTTTTCAGCAACTGTCTTTAAACTCCCTGTCATTGTTAGACCTTGTCTCTGATCATAAATGTGTTCTATTTGACACCTGCATCCAGGCAACTTCTCCAACTCAGTAGCGAACAGTATGTTCCCGCATTTTTAATAACCAATCTGCTCAATCTGTTCTCATCTATCTTTGCAGATTTATATAATAGCACAATTCAACCCTCTAACTTTAATGATCTGGGGCCGTATTCACAAAACATTTTATCTTACCATCTTAAAACCTATTCACAAAGCTGCTGAGACCAACTTTTACTAAGGAATGGGAAGAGATCTTAAGCTAAGAGCAATGGCGGGTTGACCCCATTGCTATGGATGATGTCACAAGCTTACTTCCTATGCCCACAGTGATTGGCTGATAGGGGATGGGTCTCTGTGAGTGATTTCATCATAGAAATACTGTAGAAGGAGGTATCATGTTGCCATATTTAAATAAAGATTTCAAAATAAAAATGTAGGCTGAGTGTCACTGATTAAACATGAAACCAAGAATAATATAGGCTACTGACTAGTCAAGTATATGTTCAGCTAATTGTCAGCCTCTTACATGTCTGGCATCTCGTAAACAATTAGCGTATATACATATAAGCAGCCTTTTACTGATCAATAACCATGGCTGATAGGAAGACGTGTGACACTACATTGTGCAAATGAAAACCAAACTGGACACAAGCTTTTACTTCTTGCCCAACTTGTGCATGAAAGGAAGGACATTAAGGGAAATTTGGAGTTGGGATAATTTCAAAAACCAAAAACACTTCTGTCCAGAACCACCGATGACTGAAAAGCGCTGGTATTCTTTGCAGTCTCAGGCAAGGGCAGAGGTTGCAGAATTCAAGCGACAAACAACCGCCACAGGTAATAGGACATTAGGCCAATTATTTTCAACTACACTAGACCACAATGTTTTATTCTCTATCATTCAATGTATTTAGCCTATATAAAAATGAACATAAATGTATTTATACATAAATGAACCTCGCTATACATGTCATCGCAGATTATATTAAAATGTAATCTATAATTCTAAATATTTATTGCATTTATTAGGAGGAGGCTCAGCACCCAAGGCTCTATCACCTATTGCCTCAGTGGTGTACAGTGTCTTTGGGCACTCAGACACCAGCATAGTATTGTTTGTGATTTGGTCTTAATGACTTAGGAGTCCTCTTGACTACCCCTAACTTTTCACAGATTTTGGCAGCTGGTTTTAGCGCTAAAACGCTTTGTGAAATGCTCTTAGACCAAAAATGTAGGACTGACACGCCCATTATTTTTAAGAGTTCCTCCTAAATCAGCAAGTTGGGAGGTACTTTTAGCCTTAAGATGTTTTGTGACTACGGCCCCTGGTCAATAACTTCACACACAGCACATTCCTGCTGAGCATTGCCACTTTTTATTTCACTGCTGTTAGGAATTATTTCTTGGTCGTGGTGATGAACGTAAGAAGAAAGCAGCAACAAACTACGTCTCAGGATTCAATGAGTATTTAATACAGTTCAGCGCTGAAAGGGAGAAATATCCAGCAGCATCACTGCCTACGAGGATACTCTGAAGAACTCCAAGCAGAAACAGTTCCTTTATACAAACACATCCATGTGATATTTTACATAGATCCTTTCATCCCCCTCAGCCTCTGTCTGTCGTCCCTATGTTAATTGAGTTGAGTGGAAGTAGTTCTGTCTCACCTTCCTCTAGACCTGTGAACACCATGTCTCTTGTGCTAATTTCCAATTGATTAAAGGCAACCAAAAGGCCTGCATTGTACTGTAAAAGAGGCCTCCAGACGGCCTTAGTGTATTGTATTTTAGTGCATTGTATTGTCTTGCCTCGGCCAAATATACAATTCCCAACACTAGTCGATCGCGGGGTGCTTACAGGTCGATCACAAAATCCTTTTTGGATAATGACTGTATGTATCACTAACAATCCCCGACACATCCCCGAACTTTGTAGTGTCAGTGTCTCGCATTCAACCAGTTAGTCCGTGCATGTTTATTTTGTTGTCACATACTGCAATCTACTGGGTGGCTAAAGATGACTAAGCGAGAAGTGGACTAAGCTAATGACTACTGGAACAGATAAGAAACGGAAGACCTATCATTTTCACACGGAATGGGAAGAGGATTTTTTCTTTGTTATGTCAAACTCAAAATGTGTGTGCCTGATATGCAAAGCTTGCATCGCGCTAGCAAAGAAGGGCAACCTAGAACGGCATTTTAAAACCATGCACAAAACCTACGAGAGGGATTTCCCAGCCAAAAGTGAGCTCCGAAAAAGTAAGATTCAAGAACTGAAATCTCAACTAGCAGCACAACAGTCCATTTTCACGAAGCCCAACACCAGGGGAAAAGCAGCCACCATAGCATCATATCGAGTGAGTCACGTTCTTGTGAAACATAAAAAGCCATTCAAAGACGGAGAGATGGTGAAGGAGGCATTTTTGGAGGCTGCGGACTCGCTGTTTGGAGGTTTTAAAAATAAAACTGAAATCATGGCGGCTGTCAAGGATATTCAGTTATCCAGAAACACAGTAACGTGGCGATGTGTGGACATAGCGGGAAACATCGAGGATCAACTAAAAAATGACATTGACTGTTGTGAGTGTTACTCCCTTCAATTTGAGTCCACAGACATCACAGATGTGGCACAGTTGTGTATTTACATTAGAATGGTGTTCGACGACATGAGTGCCAAAGAGGAGATACTGGACATTTTGCCACTGAAAGGACATACACGGGGAGAGGATATTTTCCAAGCCTTCATGGAGTTAGTGGACAAAATCTACCTGCCTATTTCTAAACTAGTCTCCATTACCACTGATGGGGCCCCCGCGATGGTGGGTCGTGCAAACGGTTTTGTTGCCTTGTGTAAACGACACGATTCTTTCACAGACTTTATCCATTATCATTGCATCATCCACCAACAAGCTTTGTGCGGTAAGGTTTTGAACATGAAAGACGTGATGGGTGTTGCCATGAAGATTGTGAATTCCATCCGCGCGAGAAGCCTTCAGAGGAGGCTATTCCGTGCTCAGGTGGAAGATACTGAAGCGGAACACACTGAGTTGCTGTTGCATACTGACGTGCGATGGCTGAGCAGAGGCAAATTTCTGGTGAGATTTTGCGAGCTATTGCCTGAAGTGAAAGAATTTCTCAGGCAGTCTAAAGATGCAGTGTATGCCCAGCTTGATGACGAGCAGTGGCTCATGGACTTGGCGTTCCTCACTGACTTGACTGGCATTCTGAATGAACTGAATTTAGAGTTGCAGGGAAAAAACAAAACTATAATTGACATGATCAGCGCTGTGAACACTTTTAAGCGCAAACTACAGCTACTTTCAACCAAGCTGCAGCGCCAGGACCTGCGCTACTTTCAAAGCATGCATTCAGAACTTGAGCGTCAGGGCAAAGATGCAGCTCAACTCGACAGTGCCCGTTACATTGAACAAGTTCAGAGCATTGCATCGGAGTTTGAAAGACGTTTCACAGACTTTGCATCACTCGAGCCAGTCGCCTCATACATGTGTTTCCCGTTTGGCACAGATATTGATGTGGATGACATTGCCTCCAAAGTGGGAACACTATTCCTCCTGGAGTGGAGATGGAAATTCTCACCCTTCAGAATGACGTTCAGATGAAATCCAGGGCATCCACTGACATGAAGGGTGAATTTTGGCACCTGCTCTCAGAGAAGTATCCTAACATAAGAAGATGTGCCTTTTGCCTGTCAGCCCTATTTGGATCAACCTACCTATGTGAATCTGCCTTCTCCCACATGAAAACCATAAAGGCCAAGTTCAGATCCACCATGACAGATGACCACCTATCCGCCTGCCTGAGACTTGCCACCAGCTGCTACACCCCTGATTATGAGCAACTAGCATCCTCCTCCCAATGCCAAACATCCCATTAAGGTAATCACTCCCTTCTCTGAAACGGAAAACATGTGTCTGCTGTATAACAGTAGCTTTATGCAACTCATCATGGGACAGAGACTGGGATTTGGGACTGGTAGATCTTGTGATGTTGAAAAATGTAAAAGTAGATCTGAAGTGTAAAAACGTTGGGCACCTCTGCTGTAGAGAGTATAGTAGACTACTGAAGTGGTTACTTACCTATTCTCATCTCTAAATGCCTGGATAACTGAGGCTACCCTGAAGCGGCTCAAATTCGGCAGGACTCACTGCCCAGCTTTGGTCATTGTTAGGCTATGATAGGCTATGAGTACATGGTCAACCCAAGTTGCATGGATTTCATTAGAAATATTGGGGGCTCCTCCTCCTCTTCTTGCTCTCACTCTTCTCCATGCGTACTCTTCTCTGGTCTCCATGCTGCTCCATTTTTTCCCCTAACACAGTAGAGGTCACTTGAGGCCTCTTTTATGCTCTGACACATGATTTGAGTGTTGCCAATTGAGTTTGAACAGGTGAGACGTGAGTGAGACCAATTGGTAATTAGGGTGTGGCATTTTGGCCACATTTAGGCCAGTGTTTTCCAGGTGAACAAAGTGTGCTAAATGATGCTATTTGTGCTTGACTTTTGCAAAAATGTGATTTAGAATTTCTATTTGAGTGAAAACAATGGAATTGTGCTTAGAGTTTAGCAGTCTAGAGTCTTGTTGTTGATACATGAGCTTCAAGTTTTCAGAATTGTGTGCATAGTTCCATTTTTGTGGAGAAAAACTGTGGCCAGGGGCGGCAGAAAGTAGGAAATGCGAAGATATCAATAGTGACTTGAGTAGGGTTTTAGGCAAACTTAAAGGAACTACTGAGAGTAAGTTGGAAGTTATGGGTTATGGTAAGATGGGAGGTATTATTTATGATTATGGAGTAGAAAGGTTTGGTGTCTTTCAGAGAAGGAAGAAGTTAGATTTTGAGGTAGTTAAATCCATGCACCAACAAGAGATAGACAGACTTATCTGGGAGAGAAGGCAGCTTAGGAGGCAGTAGAGGAAGGCTACAGAGGTTGAGAAGGAAGGTATAAATAGTTTGCAGTCAGATGTGAAGGAGCGATTGACAGTGTTAAGAAGAGCAGAGAACATTAGGAAAAACAGGAAAAAGAAAGAGCGAGCTAGAATAGCATTGTACAAGGATCCATTTAGATCATTAGCCGTTATTTAGTAAGGAGAAGAATGGTAGCCTAAGGGCATCTAAACAGGAGCTTGAGGGATATTTGGAGGAAGTGCACAGAGATAGGGAAAGGTTTAGAGAGCTAGCGCTCCCCCCTGATATTCCACCTATTGGAGAGGTAGACAGTCAGTGTGATGTTAGCCCACGGAGGAGGGGAGGAGGACGAGGAGGAGCCGCCAATATTTCCAATGAAATCCGCGCAATTTTGGTTGACCATGTACTCAATCATGGCCTAACAATGACCGAAGCTGGGCAGCGAGTCCAGACGAATTTGAGGTGGAAAGAGATACAAGAGATAGTAAGGATAGTAAGGTTTTCTTTAGTGTTGTGGCACAGAGGCTGTCTAGTTACTTAGAAATGGAGGATAAGCTAATTGACACTTCGGTGCAAAAGGCTGGAATTCCAGGCTTCTCCGGGTGCTTAGAACACACTAGCATGATTTGGCACCAAATCCAGTCAGCTAGGTGTGAGAAAATAGACCTGCATGTAGTATTTTTGGATCTGGCAAATGCTTTCGGGTCAGTACCACATAGTCTGTTGTGGGAGGCTTTTGATTTCTTTAGAGTGCCGGATAGTATAAAGAGGGTTAGTTAAAGCTTACTTCTTAGACATTCAACTCTGTTTTACCACAGCAGAGTACACTACAGCTTGGCAGCATCTGGAGATAGGCATGGATTATGGCAGGATGTACAATTTCCCCACTAGCTTTCACCATGGCAATGGAGGTCATTATTAGAGCTTTGTGGGAGGCACAGCGGGCTAGGATGAAAGTGAAGCCAAGTAAGTCTAGGAGTATTTTGATTGTTAAAGGGAAGGTAGTAGACAAGAAGTTTTTCATAGATGATGAAGTGGTGCCAACAGTGATAGACAAACCGGTTAAAAGCTTAGGAAGATGGTATGACGCAAGCCTCAGTGATAAGGGTCAATTTAATGGAGTTGAGGCAGGAAATGATACAAGGCAATTCAGGGTTAGACAAGTCAGGGCTCCCAGGATTGTTGCCTCGGCTGATGTGGCCGCTGACAGTGTATGTGGTTCAGGCAGTGCAGCAAGCACGGAATAACAATACAACCCTCTCGTACGAGACACGTGCCATAGATATCAAAAATTACATTTTACCACCTTCGCAATATTGCTCTTCTCAGGTTTACCTATTATTAAAACCGACCACCTAACGCCTATCCTGTGCTCACTACACTGGCTCCCAATTCATACCAGATGCAACTATAAGGTGCTTCTACTAACATAGAAATTATTACATGGGCTGGCACCATCCTATCCAGATCTTGTCACACCATATTTACCACCACATGCGCTCTGATCACAGGACACCGGCTACCTATCTATCCCAGCAGTCAAACAGAAAACTGCAGGTAACAGGGTCTTTTCTTACCGCCTCCCTATCTCTGGAACAGTCTGCCTGCTGCAATCAGAGAGGTAAACTCTATTGATATCTTCAAATCAAGGTATAATTTGGCCAAATTTAGCTTGGCCAATGCAGGATGTGTCTCAGTTTCATTTTAGATTAAGGTTAGTCCAACCTCAGCACCTATTGCACGCCTGACCGTCCTGGTAGGGGGGTCCCTCTTTGAGTAGACCCTCCCAAGGTTTTTTCCATTTTCTTTCCTAAAAGGTTTTTCCTTGTCCTCTGCCTGATTCAGGCAGTACTTCAAATAAAGCAAATTACATTTAAAGGCTTTAGTCTTATTATATAAATCAGACTAAGAGCTTAATTGGTTCAAGCATAAACATCGAACTACCATCAAAAATCAGTTTTCTGAGTTTGGTTTGCAGCGCCATCCTAGTAAAGTCACTTCTTTTTATTCTTCTTTTCAGTTTTTGTCTGACAGCATCTAGCTTCCCATATTTCAGAGTAATTTTCATAAATAATAGTTACGAGTGTCCTTGCGCCGTCACATCGATAGTGAAATATGATATCAGAGCCTTCATTTAAGAGCTTTTATTTTGAAGGCAAATGATAAAAACCGGAAGTTCGGCGTATGCAAGCGGGTGATGGTTTAACGCACATTTTGATGAACGTGCTTCTGCCTGCAGAATGGAGGAGGCAGATTTGTCAGCATCGAGTCAAAGTCGAGTTCAAACCCGATCTGTTAACAAGAGGAAAAGAGGAAGAGTTGAAAAGAGGAAGCATTGTGAGACGGAGGATGACTCTTTTGGTAAGTTTAGAAAGTAACGCTATAGTGACGTTAACAATAACATTAGCTAACGTTGCCAAGTCCTGTCAAACATGCAGAACTACTAGCTACGCAAAGTTAGCCCTTTATTGTTGGCTATGCCGTGTCCCTGTGTTTTGCCTGCTTGTCCATCTGATGTTATGAGGGGCCGTTAGGGACATTATATTCAGAATTACCATGCATATACATGTACTTTTCCTCTCACATACACATGAAACCAAACTCATTCACATATTATACTGAAAATAATAATGCAATAATAATAATAATAATGCAATAATAATAATTTTGTATGAAAGCATTTCTGTATGTTGTATGAGAGGATTTCAGTATGTTGTATGAGAGGATTTCAGTTAAAACGGAAAGCATTTCAGTTGAACTGGAAGGCATTAAAGTTGAACCATAGTTCTGTGACTTGATTTGTGTTATGATTTCCATCTGTGTTATTCGTTCCACCTGTATATGTCACAGAGGGAACACTGTGCCATTTGATTTAGTGGTTAGAGTTGCTGTGTTTTCCTTTAGATTGATATCAGTGTTACTTTTGCTTGTGTGCAGTTATTTGTGATTTACTTGATTTGAGTGTTACATTTGTATTTGATTTCAGTGTTACCTTTGCTTTGTGTGCAGTGGTTTATTATGATACGGATTGTTGTATAATTAGTGGACATTGCATGGATAATTAGTCGACATTGGATGCACCAGTGTAGCTCTCTGGCCACCTCCCTCTCCTAATTACACCTGCAAGGCTATTCGTTCCCGACTAGTCCTGCAGCCCTATAAAAGACTAGATGGGACATAACTTGGGAGGACCTCTCGCCGTGCTGTGGAGACCTTTGATGGCAGCAACCGTTTGATGCAGCTCGTAGTAGGACGTGCACAGAAGCGACCGGATCACAGACCCAGCTTGATGAGCAAACGAAACGCTAACGCTTCCTGCACTGTGGGAGAGACGCGATCGGCGCATCGCAAGACACGGAGAGGATCGAGTGGAGTGGACGGCCTTCACGTTGAAACCCCCGGAGTTGATGCACGGACAGGATTGAGCCCGGGACCTTTTTAAGTGTAGACTCTTACAGGCATAGACTGCATTGGGCGGACTGTTTCATTCCCCCCAGTAAGAGTTGGGAGGACGGACTCAATATAGGAACAGTGCATTTTAAATTGGGATCTTGAATTGAATCTCTGAGATATTGGAGAATAAAGATAAACCTATTTTTATACTTACCTCTGTCTCTTGTGTCTGTGTTGGTGTGGCCAGGGATCATAGAACCTAAAAAAGAGGTGTCATTGGGTACAAACTTGTGACATATACACCCCTCCTTGACCCCTGGAAGGCATGATACAGATTAATATTAATCCTGAATTGTTATTTCTTTGCCAACCCCAGATGCTGCCCACATGGCCCCCACTGCCAAACTCTGAGCTGGAGCTGGCCAAACAGAAAATCACATGTCAGGAAGATATGATCAAGGAGCTAACAAAGGAGAGAGATTTCCTAAGAGAGCAACTGTCTCAATGTAAGTCAATAATTACTGTTTTTCACTAATACAGAGTATGATGTAATTATACTTTGTTACATAGATGTGTACACTTTCCTAAACATCAGGGACACCTTCCTAATAGTGAACTGCACCCCCCTTTGCACAATCCATGTCTAAACTGCCTAAAGGCTTATTTAAACCTGTCTCCTAACTGTCTTGTGGTCAATATTTAATTGTGTTGTCTTTATACAGCATCAACCAACACCAACGTGAGAAATGAGGCCTCCGTCGAGTCAGCTTCTGATTTGTCTGGGTCATCCGAGTCAAGTTACTCGCCCTCTACCGACTCCTCCTCAGACTCCTCCTGCTCCTCATCTTCAGACAATGGCAAGAGGAAGAAGTCAACATAAAGAAGAAGAAGGGAAAGAAACACAAACGGGAGAAAGGAAGCAAAACGGACACACGGAGCTGCATTTCAAGAGGTAAGTTATGTTAATCATTTAAAACTAACAATTTAATGTTAATGGCTATTCTGGGTTTACTGAACTGAACCTAATATGGATCTGAATAATGTAATCATATCTGTTTACATCCCTAGTGTCTTGACTGCTGAATGCTGTTAGTTAGCGTTGCATAGTTAGTTTACCTCAAGTTTTAAGGTGATTGAATGGAAAATAAGATCCTTTGTCACTGAGGCTAATACCTAGTTTTCTTCTTCAACATCTTAGCACGTGGTCCAGATGAGGTAATTGCGTGTTACCGGAAAATGTTGAGGGCCTACAAAAAGAAGAAATCCATGGCTGCTGCTTGCAAAACAGTGGGAGTGGATCGCAACACAATTGCCATGAATGCACCAATTGCAGAACTTGCCATTGCTGCCCCTGAAAAGTATGCAGAGTTCAAAGATCAGCATACAAGAAAGCACAAGCTCTGTGATTTTGCTGGAAAATGTCTAGAAGCCATTTGCGGCAGTACAGATATAGACGATGCAGTTCAGGCCCTTAAGAAATCAGGGAAACTGTTGCCTATTGGGAAGGGGAATTTTGAATTCTTTGTTTGCTTGTACGTTTGTTTGTTGAAAGAGACTACACTGCATTGGTATATTAGAAATATATCAATACAAATGTTTAAACATTGTTGAATAGAATTTTTAAAAGTTTTTTTTTTTTTAATTAAAACCTACCTCAGGAAAGTTACAATTGTACTTGTACATTTTTTTTATTTTTTCAAAGGCCTGTTTGAGGCTATGTTTTATAGAATGTTGTCTTTGTGGCTGCCATTCATGTGAAAATGTTGGAAAGTAAAACTTTTTTTCTAAAGAGCTGTCTTAAAGTGTGTTTTTGTGATTCACCGCTAAAACATTGTTTTATGTGTAATGTTTTATTCACATTTTATCAACCTTGACAAAATGTAGTGCTCATTCCAGATAGTTAACTGTTAATAAGTCTCCCTAGCCATTCGGCTAGACAACCGCCTACGCGGACGGCGTCTGCAAGGAGCGGCTCGTCCTCCTCCGCCGAGAGTCTCCGAGCCCCGCCAAGCTAGGCCAATTGCCTTGTTAATTGTCTGGGAGGGGCCTGCACTCCTGGCAGACAATTAGCAATCGGTTGAAGTGGTCTTAAACCACTGCTGCTTTGAAAGCGTCAGGCAAACGAAGGCTAGGCGAACAAAGGCAACAGGTGACTTTTTCAAGCCCGACGGTAAGCTCCATCCCTGCGCCGCCTTCTCTCACAAGCTTTCATCCGCAGAGAGGAACTACGACGTGGGCAACCGGGAGCTCCTCGCTGTCGTGTTAGCACTGGAGGAGTGGCGTCACTGGCTGGAGGGAGCTGACCAACCCTTCATCGTCTGGACGGACCACCGTAATCTCACATACCTACAGATGGCTAAACGGTTGTCAGTCCCATTGGGCGCTCTTCTTTGGGCGTTTCAATTTCACATTGTCCTACCGCCCAGGCTCCCGTAATACCAAGCCCGATGCCTTGTCCTGCATCTACACCGCGGAAGAGGGCAATGCGGATCCGGCTCCCGTCCTGCCGCCTTCCTGCTTTGTCACCGCCGTTACCTGGGAAATCGAGGCTCAGGTCAGACAGACCCAGGTAACGGCCCGCCCAACTGTATATTTGTCCCTGACTCTGTCTGCTCACAGGTGCTACAGTGGGCTCACTCCACCCCTCTCACCTGCCATCCCGGCATCACCCGGACCCTCGCCTTCCTCCGCCAACGCTTCTGGTGGCCCTCCATGGACACGGACACCCGGGGGTTCATCGCAGCCTGTTCGATCTGTGCCCGGAACAAGGTCTCCAACAAGCCCCGCGCCGGGCTGTTCCGCCCCCTGCCTGTCCCCAGCCGTCCCTGGTCCCACATCTCCCTGGACTTTGTCACCGGCCTCCCTCCTTCCAGCGGTAAGACCACCATCCTCATGGTTATTGACCGCTTCTCTAAGGCTGCCCATTTTATTGCCCTTACAAAGCTGCCATCGGCCGGAGTCTTCCACCTCCACGGCATCCCCACCAACATCGTTTCGGACCGAGGACCCCAATTCATCTCTCAGGCCTGGAGAGCGTTTTGCAAGGCCCTGGGCGCCACCACCAGCTTGTCGTCCGGTTACCACCCACAAACCAATGGGCAGTCAGAGATTGCTAACCAGGAGATGGAGGCTGCCATCCGGTGCGTCACCTCCGCCAACCCATCCTCCTGGAGCTCCCAGCTCTCCTGGGTGGAATACGGCCACAACACCCTCATCAACGCCTCCTCAGGTTTGTCCCCCTTCCTCTGTTCCCTTGGGTACCAGCCCCCTTTATTTCCTTCTCAGGAGGATGAGATTGCTGTCCCCTCGGTCCAGGCCCACATGCGCCGATGCCGAAGCATCTGGAAGCGCGCCCGCACTGCCCTACTCCGAGCATCCAGCCGGTCCCAGACCCCACCTACACTCCGGGGCAAAAGGTATGGCTTCTGGCTAAGGATTTACCTTTAAAAGTGGACTCTAAGAAGCTGGCTCCCCGTTTTGTTGGGCCCTATGAGGTAGAGGCCATTGTCAACCCCTGTGCTGTCCGTCTGAGACTCCCTCCCTCCCTTCGTGTTCACCCCACTTTTCATGTCTCCCAAGTAAAGCCTGTCTCCTCCAGCCCCCTGCCCCCCCCCGCCTCCCAGAATTATTGACGACCACCCTGCTTACACTGTCCGACGACTTCTGGATGTGTGCCGCCGTGGTCGGGGGTACCAATACCTGGTTGACTGGGAGGGTTACGGTCCGGAGGAGCGGTCGTGGATTCCGCGGGCCCAGATCCTGGACCCGTCCCTGATCCGGGACTTCAACCGTCAGCACCCAACTGGCACCAGGCGTACGCCAGGTGGTGTCCGTAGAGGAGGGGGGTACTGTCACGCCCTCCACTTCTGCCTCCTAGCAGTCTCTCTACCTGTGTGTGTGTGTGTGTGTGTGTGTGTGTGTTGGCGGGCGTGGCTGCAGACTCCGGCTCCTCCCTGACTCATCACCACCTCCTGCTCTACCCCGCACACCTGCTATCCATCAACTCATCACCACCAGTATAAGAACCCTGGCTTTCCATCCACTCATCGCCAGATTGTTGTTTGTACTGCCCAGTCTTGTTCTCGGCTGCTTTGCAGATTATTCTCAAAGTTCCTCCTACGCCTTTACTAACCCTGTTGTCCTGTACCCAGATCCAGTCTCCTTCTCTGACTCCTGCCGTCCTACCACCGCCTGTCTACCCTGCCTGCCTGTCTGTCTCCTGGTTCCCTGCCGGTCGTCCTGTCTACCTGTCTCCCAGCCCTGTTCACCACGCTCCTGCACTAGCCCGTCTTCCCCTTGCCATCCCTACCTTGCCACCCTCTGTACTATTCCCTAGTAAAACCTGGTTTTGTCCCTATCTTCGTCTCTGTGGTTTGCACTTGGGTCCTGTACACGATCGTAACAGTTGCTATTGCTGCATATAATCTATTGCAAAATACTCCTACACACCTCTACCTTCATGACACACTCCATTTTATGTCCAAGGGGTTGCAGAAACATTATGGTAGGCCCTGAGAATCAAAATACACTGTAAAAACAAGTAATGTTTCCTTGTTCTCTAACAAGATCTATAGTAAAATACTCCTACATACATGTACTTCAACATTGCACTAACACTATAATCAAAATTATGCATGCACTTTTACTTTTACTATACACTATACACGTTTAAAACACTCGTGAAAGTCAAGTGTCATACTGTGATGTGTGGTTTCAGTACTTTCTCAAAAAGTATGACGAAAAGAAAAAAAAAACTAAAGCATAGTTGGACAAAAGTTTCTTTCGCACAGTGTGCACTTTTACCACTCTAATGTATCAGGCTTTTGATGTTGAGCGGTATGTCTGTGTAAAACACTTCTGCATATGATCTGTTTTGTCATTCTATATTGATAACGTGGTACAGGTAGTGCCCTACAGTTACCTTAATATTGTCTTTGATACCCTCCGCAACATCCACGCCGTCCCTCTTGTATCAGTTTTATCAGAATAAAAAAAGCTGTTGACATCAAATGGTGTATCTTCTTTGTGTCATTATCAGGATTGTTGTGATCATTGTCAATTACCTGGAACAACCGCCTCATTCACATCCTTGTGAGGCTTTTGAAAAAGGGCTGTTTTGAGCTCCTCGTGGCTATTGTAGGTGCTGTACTATGGGGTTACTTTTGTGTCTTTATTATGCAATCAAACAGAATAGTTTTGAGAGCAAAACTTTCCACATTGCAATCAAAAAATAGATTTGAGAGCTAAACTATCGACACTGCAATCAAAATTTTTTTTATTACAAGTAAAATCAATTGTGATTAAAAATGTATTAATGCGAATCAAAAAGTTGTTTGCAAATCCAAAAGTTATTTTTGCAAATCAAAAAGTTTTGCTTGCTGTTGAGCTGAATCTCGTGGGCGGGACCTACGTCTCTATTGGCCAGTCGCGATCGGAATGACAGCTTGGCAACATCCACTGTTAGTAAACGAGAGAGGGAGTTTTGAAGTCCATGGAGAAGACAGAGCGGGAGCAGATCGTTAAAGAAAAGCAATCTACATGCACCAGTTCAATACAGTTCAAACATAATATTCTTGCTATTACTAAGGAAAGTTATGTGTAAACATAACTTCTGGTTTGTGATGGTTTCGACAGAATAAGTCCATTGGGCTTCAAACAGTCCACTTGCCCTGTTCAAAGCGTCTTGAGCAAAAAACAAATCTGTGGAGTATTCTTTACCGAAAACATCTCCTCCAAGTTGTTACGATCGTGTACAGGACCCAAGTGCAAAACCACAGCCAACAGAGGCGAAGGTAGGGACGAAACCAGGTTTTACTAGGGGATAGTACAGAGGGTGGCAGGGTAGGGAAGGCAAGGGGAAGACGGGCTGGAGCAGGAGCGGGATGAACCCCGGAAGTCAATACATAGCCGCAGGGTCCCGTCCTTCTTTCCCACAAAGAAAAATCCCGCGCCGACCGGAGAGTAGGAGGGTTAGATGATGCCCGCGGCCAGGGAGTCCCGAATATAGACCTCCATAGCCTCGCGCTCTGGCCTGGATAGGTTATATAACCGGCCACTGGGAAGGGAGGCACCCGGGAGGAGGTCGATGGCACAGTCATACGGACGGTGAGGCGGTAATGAGACTGCGTGCTGTCGTGGTAAGCCTCCGGGATGGAAGACAGCTCAATGGACTCTGGCACGGACGGTGGTTTGGAGCTAGCTGGGGCAGGGGCAGAAAGCAGACAGTGAGAGTGACAAAATCTGCTCCAAGAAGAAATCTGACCTGTGGTCCAGTCCAGGTGTGGGTTATGGATCTGAAGCCAGGGGAAACCCAGCACCAGCGGAGAGTGGGAACAGTCGAGTATGTAGAACCTGATGGTTTCCTGGTGATTTCCGGAGAGCAGCAGCGTCACGGGGACCGTCTGATGGGAAATCCAAGCCAATGGCGTCCCGTTGAGAGCCTTGGCTCCGTGTCGATGCCCATCCGCTCTGCTACTACCCGGTCCATAAAACTTTCGTCGGCCCCGGAGTCGATGAGGACCGAGTAGACCTGGGACTGGTCATGCCACAAGAGAGTGGCCTTGATCTGGGGACATGAGAGAGAAGTACACGCTGCTCGGCTCGTCAGTATCTCTCTCATTACTGATGAGCCGGCGCTTTTACTGGGCAGAACGGGCAGCAGTCTAAAAAGTGTCCAATCTCACCACAATACAGGCAAGCCCTGGCATTGACCCGACGGGCCCGCTCCTCGGGGGTTAGGCGAGCCCTACCCAACTGCATGGGCTCGGGTTCCTGGCGGGGCTCGGAGACTCTCGGCAGAGGAGGATGAGCCGCTCCTTGCAGACGCCGTCCTCGTAGGCGGTTGTCTAGCCGAATGGCTAGGGAGACCAGGAATCTAAAATCAGTCAGTTTGTCACGATCTCGTCCTGCAGACGCCGCCCGCAGACGCCGTACCTCGTAGCGCCCGGTCGTCCCATCCAGTGTCCGCTGCCAGGGTTTTGAAATCCACTGAGTAATCCGCCACACTCCGGGCTCCTTGGCGAAGGTTAGTCAGCCTCCTCGTTCAGCAGGCGGATGGCCTGAGGGAAGAAGCTCTTCCTCATCCTCTCTGTACTTGCCCTCAGGCATCGATACCGCCTTCCTGAGGGTAACAGAGAGAAGAGTCTGTTGGTGGGGTGGCTGGGCTCTTTGAGGATCTTGTTGGCCTTGGACCTGCACCACTTGGTGTAGATGTCCTGCAGGTTGGGGAGGGTGGTTCTGATGGTTCGCTCAGCTGAGCGGACCACCCTCCTAAGGGCCAGGTAGTCCTTCTTGGTGCTGCTACCCATCCAGGTGGTGATGCTCCCCGACAGGATGCTCTCTATGGTACAGGTGTAGAAGTTCCTGAGCACCCTGAGGGGGAGTTTGAAGTCCCGCAGACGTCTGAGATGGTAGAGGCGCTGTCAGGCCTTCTTCACCAGGGAGTTGATGTGGCAGGACCATGTTAAGTCCTGTGTAATGTGGACCCCGAGATATTTGAAGCTGTCCACCCTCTCCACCTGAGCCCCGCTGATGCTGAGTGGATGGTAATCCCTCTGCTGCGTCCTTTTGAAGTCCACAATCAGTTCCTTGGTTTTGCTGACGTTCAGCAGGAGATTGTTCTCCTGCCACCAGGTCTCAATCTGGTCTGGTGTGAATAGGCGGCTTCGGCCCATGTCAGGGCCCTGCCTCTCAACAGGCCGATTATGTAGTGTACCTTTGAGTGGTCGGTAGGAAACGTCTGTGGTCGCTGGAGGAAAACCAAGGAACACTGGAGAATGAAGCCTTGGCATTTACTTGCATCCCAGAGAAGGGTTCTGGATCCGAAGCGTAGGACTCCCGGGATGGAGGTGATACCGGAGATGGGACCGGGAGAACTGGCGAGGCGGGCTGGGCTGCGGAGACTGGTGGAATAAGGTGAGCGGTTAGCAAGGCTACCTGGTTGGTTAGCTGGGAGACCTGGTTGCTCATGGCCTGGTTGCTCTCAGACAGGCTCCGGAGGACCTGTTCGTGTTGTCCTAAGAACTCTCCCTGGCTGGCAATTGCTCTTCGAAGCAGGGTGGGCTCCGAGTCCGGGTTTGCTGGGTCCATATTGGCCAGATCGTACTGTTACGATCGTGTACAGGACCCAAGTGCAAAACCACAGACAACAGAGCGAAGGTAGGGACAAAACCAGGTTTTACTAGGGGATAGTACAGAGGGTGGCAGGGTAGGGAAGGCAAGAGGAAGACGTGCTGGAGCAGGAGCGGGATGAACAGGGCTGGGAGACAGGCAGACAGGACGACAGGCAGGGAACCAGGAGACAGACAGGCAGGCAGGCAGGGTAGACAGACGGTGGTAGGTTGGCAGGTGGGGGGGGGTCAGGGAAGGAGACTGGATCTGGATACAAGAACAACAGGGTTAGTAAGGCGAAAATCAAATCAAATCACATTTATTTGTATAGCCCTTAATCACCGTTACAGTCTCTAAGGGCTTCACAGTGCCCAACATGTGAAAATAATAAATGGTTAGTACACGACATCCCCCAGCCTTAGACCCTCACAGAGGACAAGGAAAAACTCCCACAGACCGTCACTGGGAAAATTGGGAGAAACCTTGGGAGGGGCTACTCAGAGAGGGATCCCCCTACCAGGACGGTTGGGCGTGCAATAGACGCCGAGTTTGGGCAAGCAGCGTATACACAATATATGAAAGCTTATTTTGGTGAGACATCCATGTCTGATGGGGTGGCATCACAGCAACGGCAACTCAGTCAGCGTCATCATAGGACTAGGGGACCATGCAGGCGCCAACACTGCCCAGATAGGAGAACGCAACGTCCGCTCAGTCAGCATCGTCCTAGGAGGCGGGACCACGCAGACGCCAACTCTGCCGGGCTGCAGCCTGGAACAGATAGGAGACTCACCCACACACACCCATACACACACTCTCACTCACACAGACAAACATGACCAGCGTCAGTGGACAGGAGCAGGTAGACCAGGAGAATAGGACATGTAGGCAGGATGCTAATATCCATCGGCAGGACCCTGATCTAGGATGAGTTAACTGGTCTAGCCTTACTCTGAGAAGAGACTGAGCCACTCCTTCAAGGCTGGTCAAATGACAGAGAGAATAAATGGGTTTTTAGCCTTGACTTAAAGACTTCGATAGAGACTGTTCGATAGAGACTGTTCCATAGATAGGGAGCCCGGTAAGAAAAGGCTCTGTTACCTGCAGTTTTCTTTTTGATTGCTGGGATAGACAGGTAGCCAGCGTCCTGAGATCTGAGGGTGCGTGGCGGTTTATAAGGTTTAATCAAATCGGATAAATAGGACGGTGCCATCCCATGTAATGATTTATATGTAAGTAAAAGCACCTTAAAGTCACACCTGGCCTGAATTGGTAGCCAGTGTAATGAGGACAGGATGGGAGTTATATGGTCGAATTTCCTAGTTTTGGTCAGGATTCTGGCAGCAGCATTCTGGACCAGTTGTAGTTTTTTAGTGCGCCCAGTAGGTAAGCCCGAGAAAAGGACATTGCAATAATCGATTCTGGATGATACAAAGGCATGTACTAAAATGTCTGCGTCTGCCTCTGTTAGCATAGGTCGAATTTTGGCAATATTGCGAAGATGATAAAACGCTGATTTAGTGATCTCCTTAATGTGCAACTCGAATGAGAGGGTAGGGTCGATTTTACCCCAAGGTTTTTAACGTATGGGCTCTGGGAGATTACACAACTATCAAAGTTAAGAGTACTATTCTCAAATAAGTGTCTATGTCTAGCCAGTCCCACAATCAGCATCTCAGTTTTGCTGCCATTAAGGAGTAGGAAGTTTAGGGACATCCAATATTTGACCTCTGATAGGCAGGCCTCTAGTTTTTGGAATTGGGTGTCATCGGTTGGTTTGACTGGTATGTAAATTTGGGTGTCATCGGTGTAGCAATGGAAGTTAATGCCAAATTTGCAAATGATGCCACCAAGTGGTAGCATATAGATAGAGAATAGCAGTGGTCCTAGGACAGAGCCTTGTGGGACACCAAAGTCCATATTGCAACACTCTGAGGTCATGTTGTTGTAAAAGACATGGTGTGATCTATCAAGTAGGTAAGACCTAAACCAAGAAAGGGCTGATCCCCGGATACCAATATAATGTTCAAGACGGTTCAAGAGTATCGCATGATCAATTGTGTCGAAGGCTGCACTCAGGTCAAGTAGCAATAGTGCTGAGGTTGAATTGGAGTCAATAGCTAACAAAAGATCATTTACCACTCTCGTGAGTGCCGTTTCGGTCGAGTGAAAGGATCTAAAGCCAGATTGGAAGGGATCAAGCAGGTTATTTTTTGACAAAAAATCTGTAAATTGACTGGCTACTGTTCGTTCAAGTAATTTGGAGAGGAACGGCAGATTTGAGATTGGTCTATAGTTCTGAAGTACTTCGGGGTCAAGGTTTGGTTTTTTCAGTAGTGGCTTGATCACGGCTGTTTTAAAGGCGGAGGGCACCGTGCCAGTGGAGAGCGACTGATTGATCATATAGAGAATGGAGGGTCCTAAGATAGGGAATACTTCTTTAAGCAGTTTAGCAGGTAGAGGGTCAAGCATGCAGGTCGTGGGTTTTGAAGACAGTTAGCTTGGTGAGAGAGTCTAAGGAAACTAAATCAAACTGTGAGAAAAGACAGGGACAGGAAGAGGAGGAACTTTGAGAAGATTCTGCAAAGCGAACGAGACTGACGGGGCAGTACAAACAACGATCTGGCGATGAGTGGATGGAAAGCTGGGGTTCTTATGCTGGTGGTGATGAGATGATGGATAGCAGGTGTGCGGGGTAGAGCAGGTGAGCGGGAGGTGGTGATGAGTCAGGGAGGAGCCGGGGTCTGGAGCCACGCCCACCAAAACACACACACACAGACAGACAGAGACAGACAGGTAGAGAGACTGCTAGGAGGCAGAGGTGGAGGGCGTGACACAAGTCTCTTGTGTAAAGATCCGCCAAACACTCTGTCATGTCTCGTCTGCCACTCAGATTGCTGTTCATGACCAAAAAAGGAGAACATGTCGGTAGGAACTGTGTTTTTCTTTTTCGGAGCTATGAATCAGCAGCACATCAGCCAGAGGAATCCTACATTTCAGAGTAAACGTATTAGAGCAGGTACCTGTGTTTTCCAGTCCGAGTCTCACTACAGCAAAAGCAATATCCTGAACAAGCCTAGTTTTCAGGATACTCCCTCATCAGGATATTCCCTTATCATGCAGTGTCCTAGTGTCTCTATTGTAACACGACCCGTCTATTTATCACATTTGACTTAGTTGTAGGTTTTCTCCTCACCCCCCATCATGTATTGACAACACCTACACTCCTATCTAACACATCTGCCTTAGTTCTGAGGAACTTTCTTCTTTTTCAGTGAGTGTACAAAAATGTTTATAATGATAACGTTGTAATGAATTTCTTTAATCCACGTATATGTTAAACATTTTAAATTCTAAAAAGATAATGTATTTATATATGACAAGATGTCATGTGCTGAATGAAAACATTCATATTGGATTGATTATGTTTTTATTTAGGATACTGTCTCATACATGTTTTTAAATGAGCCCTGGGATTAAATGTCTTGTTAGAAAAGTATGTGGATTTCAAAGTATTTCTGAGTCACAATAACGTTTGATACCGTTTGCATTCTCTCACCCCCTGTTTTCCCCAGACTATCCCTGCAGGTGCCTACTTACTGCCCCCTAAAACTGTTTTTTTTGTTTCTTTGATCCCATTGTAGTTTTATTTGATCCTTCAAGTCAACCGTTTGGACCGATCCCCACCAATACATAGGACCTGTCCATTTGTTCTTTGATTCAACTTCACGTACGTCACGTACCATCTATGGAAAGTCCCTCTTATATTCTACTCCTGTGGATTCACATCTCTATTCATCCTAGCTCCTACCAAAGCTTTGGGTGATAACCAAAGACTAGTCAGTGGATGTTTCTTCTTTGAACCATTTGGCGTACACAAACACTTACAATATTTCTGTCCATCCTGACCGAGCATTTTCATAGGGCCAAAATACCAGGACCAAGGATTATAAAATATTATAATCCTATAGGGGCGGCTGTGGCTCAGGGGGTAGAGCGGGTCGTCCGCTAATCAGAAGATCGGCGGTTCGATCCCAGGCTCCTCCAGTCCGCATGTCGAAGTGTCCCTGGGCAAGACACTGAACCCCAAATTGCTCCCGAAGCTGCGCCTTCGATGTGTGACTGTGTATGAATGGTTAGATTCCCCTGATGTGCAGGTTGGCACCTTACATGGTAGCGCCCTGCCATCAGTGTATGCATGTGTGTGAATGGGGTGAATGTGAATGTAGTGTAAAGCGCTTTGAGTGGTCGGAAAAGACTAGAAAAGCGCTATATAAGTACAGTTAAGCTCTGACCATCTGGGCGTAATGCAGATTACTATTACTATTAATCATATTTTATGAGGGCCCCCAATTCTCTTTCTTTTCATTGGTATGATTTAGTGGTATCAACTCTACCCAGGCATAACTAATAGGGTCATGAATCCGAAAGATCTCTGCCTTTCTTTACTTTGTGGATCATTCACTAATGTGAACTGATCATCCCATTCATTATGGCACTGGCTAGCTGGTTCCCATAATCTCTTTCTCAATGCCTGAATCAACTGTTCCCATTCCCATGACCTTAAACATCCTTTGCCTGCTTAGTGTACAGTGAGCCTGCTTGCTACAGCCCAGATGAAGGGTTAGCTAGCCTTGGAGGATGTTCCCTACTTTCCAAGCCAAAAAATGAAGGTGGGTTTGAGATGCATGCCATTCATCATTTCGTGCTTACTTTTGACTGGGGATATGCCATGCTTTTAAAGGAAAGAGTTATTGCCCTCACTATGTCAAATCATTCATACAGATGTTAATTTCCCACTGGCAGAGAAAATAGAGTACACTGCTAGTGTAACAGAGCCAGCAATATGCTATATGAAAGACAAAGAGACTGAGGGTGGAGGGGTTTGCTTCATGACCAACAACAAGTGGTGCAACCCCAAGGACATTAAGACTCTTTCTCGTTCCTGCTCGTCGAACCTGGAACATCTGACGATCTCATGCCGTCCATTCTACCTTCCCCGGGAGTTCAGCTCGGTCATCACCACAGCCGTCTACATACCACCACAAGCGGACACTGACGTAGCACTATCGGACCTACAGGATGTGTTATGTCGGCATCAGAACAAGCATCCCGACGTGGCTATGGTGGTGGCTGGGGACTTTAATAGGGCGAACCTAAAGAAAGTCATGCCGAACTTTCACCAGCACATTACGTGTGCTACCAGAGGGGAAAGAACGTTGGACCACTGCTATACGCCATTCAAGAGAGGCTACAAGGCTGTCTCTCTCCCTCCGTTCGGCAAATCAGACCATGCCGCCATTTTCCTGCTATCGGAGTATAAACAAAGGATAGCACGGGAAGCGGTAGTGACGAGGGACGTAAAGCAGTGGTCTGACCAATCAGAGGCTGAGCTACAGGACGCTCTGCGTGACGTCGACTGGGACATGTTCCAATCCAGTTCCAGGGACGTCAGCGAGTTTACGGAAGTAGTAACGAGCTTCATAGCAACGCTAGCAGACACCATCGTCCCCACGGTAAAAGTTAGGTCCTTTCCTAACCAAAAACCGTGGGTTGATAGATCCATCCGCACTGCTGCCTATAACTCCGTATCCGGCAACATGGACGAGCACAAGGCAGCATCCTATGGACTGAGAAGGGCGGTGAAGGAGGCCAAGAGGAGGTACAGAGACAGAGTGGAGTCGCAGATGGAGCAGCGCGACACCAGACGCCTATGGCAGGGGCTACGGACTATAACAGACTACCAGGGCAGACCCCCCGCAATTGTGAGTGCCGACGCATCCCTAGCGGATGACCTGAACTCATTTTATGCACGGTTTGAGGCTAGCAACAACAGCGCTAGCTCGCCGGCTAACAACAACACTGTTAGCGTAGCCGAAGTGAGTTCTACCGCTGGGGATGAACACACACTCTCGGTGACCGAGCACAGTGTGAGGAGGGCTCTGACGAGGGTGAACACCAGGAAAGCTGCTGGTCCAGATGGCATATCTGGGCGAGTACTGAAGACCTGTGCTAATCAGCTAGCTCCAGTGTTCACCACTATATTCAACATCTCCCTGGCTGAGTCTGTGGTCCCCGCCTGCTTCAAGAGATCCACTATTGTCCCTGTGCCCAAGAATGCTTCTCCAGCATGCTTGAATGATTATCGACCGGTGGCCCTCACCTCGGTGGTCATGAAATGCTTCGAGAGGCTGATTAAGGACTACATCTGCGCCTTCCTGCCTTGCTCCATGGACCCGCTGCAGTTTGCTTATCGTCCAAACAGATCCACGGATGATGCTGTCTCCCAGGTACTGCACACCACACTCTCTCATCTTGACAGCCGGAAGGGGGGCTATGTGAGACTGCTGTTCATTGATTATAGTTCAGCTTTCAACACCATAGTCCCCACCAGACTGGCTGGCAAGTTGATTGAGCTGGGACTGAACACCCCCCTGTGTGCCTGGATCCTGGACTTCCTGACCGCCAGGCCCCAGGTGGTCAGGGTGGGCAGACACACCTCCAACCCCCTCACCCTGAACATAGGATCCCCCCAGGGTTGCGTCCTCAGCCCCCTACTGTACTCCCTGTACACACATGACTGCGTGGCCAGGTTCAGCTCCAACTCCATCATTAAGTTTGCAGATGACACAGTGGTGGTGGGCCTGATCTCCAACAACGACGAGAAGGCCTACCTGTAGGAAGTTGCTGATCTGTCACTCTGGTGCCAGGACAACAGCCTCCTCTTGAATGTCACCAAAACCAAGGAGCTGATTGTGGACTTTAGGAGGACACAACAACAGAGGACGTACTCACCATTGGGGATTAATGGGACTACTGTGGAGAGGGTGAGCAGGTATAAATACCTGGGAGTCCACATCACTGAAGATCTGACATGGACAACACACACTGACACTCTGGTGAGAAAGGCGAGGCAGCGCCTTTACCACCTCAGACAGCTGAGGAAATTCAAAGTCTCCCGGAGGATCCTTCAGTCCTTCTACTCTGGAGCTGTAGAGAGCATCCTGACAGGAAGCATCACTGCCTGGTTTGGCAACAGCTCCGCTCAGGACAGGAAGGCTCTGCAGAGAGTAGTGCGTTCGGCTGAACGCACTATTGGAACTACACTCCCCACCCTGCAGGACTTATATAGCAAGCGCCTCCGTAGTCACGCTGCCAAAACAGAGAGACTGAGACGGAGTTTCTTTCCTCAGGCCATCAGGACTGTGAACTCTGACCTCACCAGGGCCCCCACCAAGACACACACACTGCCCCTCTTATGCACACACACACTCACACACTTAGGTAATGACTACACATAATTTATAGTGTATTACATTCATAGATTTCCCTTACTACTATATTTTCATTTCCAAAGTGCTCTTACTGTATATATTGTGTTGTTTTTTTTATATAAGAGCTCTTACTGTAATTACTGTAATACTGTAAATATTGTTTTTTTTATTGTAAATACTGTGTACTGTTGCCCTTTTGCACATTCCCGTTGAGCATTGCCACTTTTCATTTCACTACACACCCCGTGTGTGTATGTGACAAATAAAGTTCTTGAATCTTGAGGTTGAGTTGGAGTCAATAGCTAACAGAAGGTCATTGACCACTCTCGTGAGTGCAGTTTCGGTCGAGTGAAAGGATCTAAAGCCAGATTGGAAGGGATCAAATAGGTTATTTTTTGACAAAAAAATCTGTAAATTGACTGGCTACTGTTTGTTCAAGTAATTTGGAGAGGAACGGCAGATTTGAGATTGGTCTATAGTGCTGAAGTACCTCGGGGTCAAGGTTCAGTTTTTTCAGTAATGGCTTGATCACGGCCGTTTTAAAGGCGGAGGGCACAGTGCCAGTGGAGAGCGACCGATTGATCAAATAGAGAATGGAGGGTCCTAGGATAGGGAAAACTTCTTTAAGCAGTTTAGCAGGCAGAGGGTCTAGCATGCAGGTCGTGGGTTTTGAAGACAGAATTAACTTGGTGAGAGAGTCTAAGGAAACTAAATCAAACTGTGAGAAAAGACATTCAGCCCGGGAAACACCAAGTGGACTTTTCAGGGGTGAGACGGCACCACCAGTGGAGAGTGTACTGGTGATCTCATCTCTAATCAGCGTGATTTTCTGACTAAAAAAGGACATGAAATCATTCGGAGAAAACAGAGAGCTATCAGAGGGGGAGGGATTCCGTGTTAGCTTTGCAACAGTGACGAATAGAAACTTTGGGTTTGTCTTTATTTGCACTGATTAACCTAGAGAAGTGTTCAGTTTTGTCTGACGAGAGTGCGCATTTATAATTTAGCAAGCTATCATTCCAGGCAAGCCGGAAGACTTCAAGTTTGATCAATCGCCATTTACGTTCTAGTTTTCTACAGGCTTGTTTAAGTGCACGAGTGTCGTCAGTAAACCACGGTGCAAACTTCCTAGCGTGGTGTTTTCTAGTGACTAACGGGGCGATTGAGTCAAGCGCGTTGGTAAGGCTAGAGTTTAGTTTGTTGGTGAAATTTTAGAGTGAGCCAACATGACCAGAGAGTGGTGCGAGAAAACTGGGCAGTTTTTCAGATAGTAACGAGGCCGTGGTAGCATTAATACGGCGGCTGGTATCTTCACACTTTTGGTGTGGGCAGATCAATTCGATTTTAAATTTAATGAGATAGTGATCAGATAGGGCGGGCACATAAGAGGAGACCACTAAAGCAGAAACAGGAATGCCACGGGTCAGAACCAGGTCAAGGGTGTTGCCGCCATGGTGGGTTGGTTCATTAACAAATTGAGTGAGGCCGAAAGTATCAATAAGATCTAGGAAGGCCTTACTGAGAGGATCAGTGGAGTTATTCAGGTGAATGTTAAAATCACTGATAATGAGAATATTATCAGCTCGGGTCACTAAGTCCGAGATAAAATTGGAGAACTCTTCTAAGAAGAGCGAATAGGGCCCGGGTGGGCGGTAAAGTACTGCTAAGTAGAATGACGGGAGATTCGTAGCTGTAGGGCGCAGAATCAGGACTGTATTGATTATTGTTTGCTTCCATCAGTTCCATCATATCACATCCGGCATATCCACTGATGTCGGGGGAGGAAGAGTCCCGGTCAGGGCCAGTGATAAGGACTGGACCTCCTCGCCAACACTTAATCTTCTTCATAATTCAGTCGTTACTGGAGTCTCACAACAGGTTCAAAGAATTCACTGGAGATGATCAGAGTTCGATGCATAGAGCTTTATTCTTCAACAGAGATAAAACCCGGGTTGGCTCCGGAACCAGACCGAAGTACAACTGTCTGTGCATGATCTCATATATCCCAAGAACTGGGTGGAGAATACTGACTTCTCCGCCCTGTTTTTCCCAAAACAACCTATTGCCATCCACAAAACAATGGTGTCATATCTCTCATAACTTCCAAATTTGGGCCCTCCAGGTGGCCGTTACATAACACCATTATATAATACGCTTTGGGCCTATCTGCGCATGTCTGGGTCGGTGACCTCGGCCCTCCAGGTGGCCGCTACATCACCCTGGGTGCTCCCCCCTTACGATTGCAGGCTTCCCCCCCACGATTGCAGGCGCTGGGTACTGTTTAATTACACGATTACAAATGCTTTCCCAGCTGTGGGACTCTCTAGACATATTCTGGGCATATTCAGCCTGTCCTCTTGACACCCTTATCCTGTGAAGACTCCAGACCATATTTTTTAAAACTTTATGATTACCTTATGATTTTCAGGTTACATGCTTAATCAGACACAATCTTTTATATTTATGCAAACCTAATATATTGATATAAATGATATTACTCAATACAAAGCATATTCTTGATTAAAATATGTTACAACACCACACCAGTCTGGCAGTGCCCAGCTTGTTACCATGGTTACCTGTCAAACAAACACTGGACAAAGGCAAAACAGTGAGCTGCTACATTGCTGCCTACATTGTTTTCTGGGAAAAAAAGTTATTGCTCTGGATTTTGCCGGGGCAAGTCTGGTCAAGTTAAGTCTCAAGTCAAATCAAGCCTCACAGAAGCCTCTCTGCCAGTTTTCTCTGCCAACATTGGGTGTATTTGAATACTTTTTGCTTCTATACATCAAGGTAGCATACTACATTGACCTCACATCCACAAAGATGATGGCAAAGTGTGTTTTGTATTTTGCTTCTTTTTATAATGTTGATTCAGGATAAATTCACTGTGGAGGAAGCTCCACTGTTAACACCAAAGTGGTGTGGTAGCAAAGTGCTGTTGGGACTAAGAGAATCGCTGATCAAAATATTTAATTCATGCGTTGATTTAGCCAGTCAGAAAATCACGGAGCTTCTTTCTGGTATTTGAATGTACTGTGCACCAAACTAGAGCTGTTCATGCTCATTCTACAGTGCTGCGGATGTACGAGCACACACTGTATTTCCTTCCCGCTCTTGGAGCCTAAACAGCTGGTATGCACAGCCAAGACAGTGCATACCCTAATTCCCCTAAGCAGTACACATTGCAAAAATACACAAATACACAAAGCCCGGCTTCTTTACAGTACTGGCTAATCAACATCCTCAGCATGCTGGCATCAATGCTCGTATTCAGTGTATCAGCTTTCATCTGCTGGCTCCCAGGTCATTAGCATAGCCTTGTTTGCATGCTCATCATGCACATTCATCTCCAACTGGCACACCAGCTCTGGATGACAGACAGACAGGGAAGAGAATGGATAGGAAAAGGATAGACTAAAAATTAGAAAGGGAAAGAGGGCAGAGGGTAAACAAGAAAAAAAAACCTGCAAGGAGGAGAGAAGGGGAAGGAAAATCGAGAGAGAAAATAAGATGAAAGGAGGGTGACGGAAAGAGAGGGAGAGGAAGACTGGAAGGGAGAGCGACTGTCTGGAGCACGAGGATATAAAAAGATTTCTCTGTGCTAAATTTAGACCAGAGCACGTTTTCGAGACAGGCTACTGCTGGATTGAGCTAAGCTCAGGGAGGGAGCTGAAGATAAAATGGCTACGTGTGAGAGAATTTGTGAGGGGGGAACAGCATACAGATATTATATTTCAATGTTTACTTTATACAAGAAAAAGGGCTAGACATGAGATGAGAGATGCACTACCATTTTCCTATATAGGGCTTTGAAGTGGCAAGGGAAATGATACCCTGATCATTAAAACATGAAAAAAGTAAAAACACAGGACAGATAGAGCATCATTCAACTGTTAATGATGTGAAATGACCAGTTGACAAGGTTTTCATGCTTATCGTACAGCACCACTGGAAACCGTTTCTCTTCCATTTCTTCTGTGTTTGTCAGTGCCAGGCAGAAACACTACCTGGCTGCCAAACTGGCTACTCCACAGAAATTGAGACACAACTTTTTACTGCCAATATCACGCTCAGCCTAGCACATGCTAAGTTTGTAAGGAAAATTGCTACCTTTAAAATAGTATGTTCCCTGGGAATGGGATTTAGCTGCAGAAATGCATGTACAAACACACACACACACTAAAGCTTAGCTCAGCCCCAGCCCTTACCCCCAGAAGTACTTCATATTTTCCCCCAGGGCATCCAATATTTTCAGTCACTTCACCAGATTATGAAGACTCCTTGAATCAAAACAAGATCTACTGCCATCCATCTGTCTGCCATAGCACAACCGAGCACAATTCGATTTACCAGCATTGCTATATTCCGGACCTTTTAGATGTTTTTGCCTCGTGTGGCTGCACAGCAGTTACTTTTATGATGCTAACCACCTGTGATTCCCACATTTAATCTTTTTCCGAGTTGAACCAATAAGCAGAGGTGGAAAAAGTACACACATTCTTTACTCAAGTAGAAGTACAGATACTTATGTAAAAAACGACTCTGGTAAAAGTAGAAGTACTGATTCAACTTCTTTACTTAAGTAAAAGTCAAAAAGTACAGGCTCTGAAATGTACTCAAAGTATAAAAGTAAAAAGTAATAGTAGCGTTCTTAGAGCCGTCTTTCTGCTCCGTCGGCAATGTTGGCTGGTTCACTTTCATCCATGTCGCTACTAGTTACCCTGCACGGACATCATATTCACTAGTTACTTCCCACCTCTGCCGATAAATGTACAGTAGAACTTTATTATGGATAACAAATCATTGGGTTATCGTAGTATCTCAAGTACTCCCAGTCTTAGTTTCCCTCCCCATCCCTCACCCAGTTTGCAAAAGTGGCAAAGACAAGATTTCAGCCCATGAACAAAAAAAAATCAAGATCCAAGATCATAAAACCTCTTCTATATTACAGACAATTTGCCAGTGTCAACTCTTGTTATAACAGCACAATTAGTTTGCCCCCAAGGCAAGTGTACTTACCAGTTATAGTGTTGCAACAGGTTCCTTTTTCTTTTTCTCTTTATTCTAGGATATTGCTTATCTGGTACATGTACGAAGTCCAAAATTTGAATCACACAATATCTTGCACAGTCCCACATGATAAAATCTGGAGGTGGATAAAGTGCAACTTTTTCCCAGGCAGAGATTTATGGATGTATAGGTTTTTTCCAAACTTATATTTGACTGTTTGATGAAAAAGCCTCCAAGCCTTTCTCTCTCTGTGCATTTATCACCAAGCTAAAGCATCCTGCCATGCCCGACTATTAGCCTAAGGGAGCTGAAAACTCCTACGTTCCAGTGCACAGATGTACACAGGAGACCTACTTTCTCCCTGTCTACCTGCTTCCTTTCCTTCCCCCTGTCTCTCTGCTTGGGTGTCTATACGATGAAGTGGGAGCAAGTCCATCTTAGTTAAAGGTCCCATATTATGAAAAACGGTTTATTCCTGGCGCTTATACATGTTCCACAGGAAATTACTTCCCTAAGCAGCTGAGAAAATTTGAAATCTGGAAGTCAACCCGTTTTTCTGTATTTTCCTTTTTCCAAAAAGGTGCCAAAGATAGGAGAAAAACAGCCCGTTTCAGAAAGTGGTTCCTTTGGACGTTATAAGGGGCTAATCCAGCCCCTCTCAGAGCATGCCCACGCCCAGGTGAACAACCAATCCCATTTACGTCGTCGCAAAATGCAGCTCACGGCAGTGCCGCAAGCCGTTGCTTATGGTGCATTCCATTGTACTCGAAAATCGATAATTCCGAGTCGGTATTCCTAACTTCCAATCTAAATGTGTTCCAGTGCATCTGCTCGGGAAAACATAATCGCCCGCAGCAAACTCATGTTTGTATGGTAAGTCTCAGAATGTTACAAGCATCTAAACTCAACATCAACTACTACAGCGCCATTAGTGAATAGAATCGGTGCATATCACATTCAGACGCCGTTTTTTCCGACTACACTGGAATGCACCATTACTTTGCGACGAGTGAAGCTAAAACAACATATCTACTGCGATATATCAACTCTCCAGTTATTATTTTGTAGGATGCAGGCAGCAACATAGATCCCTGCACAGTCTCCCAACACGCGAAAATGCCAGGACAGTGGATTAATTTTATTTTTAACGGCAACGGCTACAGTTTTTTTCCTGTGTGAGATGATCAGTCCTCAGACTGCTTGAGCAATGGCAGGATTAGCATCTAAATTGAAGCTTAGAGATGGAGCAATTCATAAGGTACGTGACCCATCTGCAAAATTGGAATCTGTAAGTGTCACCATGTTTTGATTTAATTTACCAAATTAGTCTGGTTAGTATATTCACTGCTGGTTAGCTAACGAGCTAGCGGGGCTAGCCACGGGCTTGTTGGGCATGGAAGAAGTAAGAAAACTAAAGCTGGAGTCATTAAAAGTAAAGTAAAGTAAAAGTAAATTTATTGGTTGGAGTCAGGACTCATCTTAAAGTTATTTGTTGGGACCAGTGTCTGTTTTATAAGTCTGTTGAACGTGTCAGGCTTGGTAATTAGTACAATCGCGTTTGGTTGTTTGGCTGCGCTGTTTGGATGCAAATAGATTGCATCCAATAATATATTGGCTAACTAGCTCAACAAAATTGTCAATCCTAGCTTGTCTGCAAGTTGTATTCAATAAGCTTACGGACATGAGCCATAAATAGACCGGCTACAGCAGAGAGTGTCGCTCACACACCCACATACACAAACACAAGGCACGAAAGTACAATATTACACAGAATTGTTATCATTGAGAAACTAAGACTCCGGCTCAAACATGTACGGTCTCAGTGTTGGTTCTGGAGCGGCCGCCATGGTTATGGTAGATTTCTGCATCAAGCTTATTTGTTTACCTTGAGCAGCATGGGTGCTCTGCTCTCTGCCTCTGCCAGGCGATTGCATGTAGGTTGTATGTAATGAGCACTGCTCTGATTGAGTGAGGCGGCCAATCAGAGCAGTGCTCATTACATACAACCTCCACGCCCTCAAAACAGCCTGTTCTTTACAATGGAGAAAATGAGAGACTGAAACACACACCACAGAAGCTGTTTTGTTTTATATAGACTTCACAAACGTCTTGTAAAGACCCCCAGGAACAGTTTAAATAGCCCAAAATGAGTACAATACCCCCCCTTTAATTTATCGTGTAATTTTCATGTAACTTTCTCTCTCATGGGTCTTTTCAGAGAACAGGGTGATTTTTGCTACACAACATTGGTAATCGTCTTAGTGCTTCTTGTTTGTAGATTTGCAGAACACAAACAATGGGTCATCATTGTAAGTGTAATTGGTGGCAAACATGATCATCACAAGAAACCATGCAGGAGGCAATTTCACAGTTTGCTATTTTCTGTTGGAGTGGCAGTGCCGTCAGCATTGTTGATGCTTTAAATTCACCCTGGTATAAAACAAACATCTTATTTTTCATTGCCCATAACACCAATAGTTTAGTTTTATATTCAGCCACCATGAGTAATTGTTAAAAAAGTTTGTTTCAAGCAGAACACCCGAGTTGTATTTCCAGTCTTGTTGCCCTTCACTACAGCTCCAGAATTCTAATACCAACACTAGATTACTAGAATAAAGGATTACATAGCTGCAGGGGTCACACCAACTCTAGGTGTCCCAAACACACACAGTAAGAGTTTTTTTTAAAATAGAGACATTTTTTTTCAAATTTCATTTCTCGAGGAGAGACAGGGTTACATCAAGAAGTACAGGAGCATGAACAGTAAGATAACAGTAAAATAAACAGGAGAAATCAGGAACTGCAAAGAACTCTCTCACTTCTCTGTTGCAACTGGAAATCGACTGTCCCTCATGTTGGATGTTAATGAGCGTTCTTGATGCCCCAGGCTCATAGGAAGTTAAAGCTCTCATATCATGTTGGTGGTGGGGAGCGCAGAACCCTCAGTCATCTGCTAACAAAATGTCCAAAATTACTTTTCATGTGACCGCCAACACCGAGGTCTCCAACCCAGGGCTCGTCCTCTTGACTCTTATTGCTGGCACGGGGCAGCAGCAAACAGTGCCACTCAGGGTAGACTAGCCAGCAGGAAAGGGGCTGCAGCTCCACCTGAAACAAAACAGTACAACCCCTACTCCAAGCAGTCTCATGCAAAAATAATATAGTCCATCCTGAGTCCCATTAATAAACACCAAACAGTGTAGCAAACATCAACCTATTTTGACATCTCTCTATAAATTAGTACAAATTCTGGTCATACCCCCCAAAAAAATAGACCATAGCATTCCAGCTTTCCATACTTGTATGTGTTGCATCATTGCTTTTTATCACAGCAAAGCAGCACACAGTCCACAATCCCCTGGCGCCTCACAGTGTGTTGAGAAGTTTTTATGAGTAAATGTTGTCAGGTCACATCCATCTCTCCCTACATGACAGATTGCTGCCAAGGCCTGCTGTCTGCGTCTAAACAGTAACGGATACCCAGGGCCCAGGCTTGGTGAAACACTGTAATGATTGACAAATCTTCTGCAGCTGCCCACCCAACTCATCCCCATCCCTGTCAAGGTCATATGTTATCATTCAACGGCGTTGGCTTTTCAAGCTGTGAACACTATCATCAGGGGGAAGATTAGCCCTTTAAGACTGTGACAGCATAGATTTATGAGACAAGAGCTTTTGGGTGTCATTTGCAACCAGCGTGAAAAAATGGGGAGTTGTGGGGGTTGATGGAGAAGGTGGGACATTAAGTATTAGCCAGCAAAATAACTGTAACTTCTACAGGAAATTAGAGTGAAATTAGACAAAAGGGAAAGAGTACAGTTTCCTCTTCATATTGCCCGCAGATAATAGAAATGTGGTTAAATCTCAGTGCTTGAACTCTCTGAGTCTGAGTGTGGTCAAAGCTTGGAGTGAGGTGTTGGGCACAGCCTTAACCTGCTCAAGAGAATGAATTTCAGCTGTGCCGTGCAGCATGAAGCAACCTTAAATCAGGGATATACGAGGATAAATGATAACTGAGAATCTGAGAAAACCTTCAGTGCTTCCAGAGTCGAGCCAAGCTCTTAGCCAAAGGTCAGTCTGAAAGAATAAGCCAACAAGCGTGTACTCATCTGGTCACACAAACCCAAGACTTCTCTTTTCTTCCTTATATATATATATATATATATTATTTTAATGTTTGTGTGAGCAAGATCATAGAGACCCTGTAGTTCTGTTTGCTGTGGGGTCTTGGTGGCATGTCCTTTTCTTTCACTGTCTACATTGCAACTACACTCCTAAAAACATGCTTCTAATTCATTTCAAAAGGTCACAAAATTTAAGTAAAGTTTACCTAAGATGTGTCTAGTTGTCGAGTTTCAAATGGAGAGGATATTCTGTGCACTAAACAGCAGCTGGCTGTACACGTCTAATACATTTTAATTCTAGCAATTTATAGTTGACAAACATCCCAAGGGATTTTATTCAAGATGTTGTGATGGTGAACTTTGTCTCAATTTTCAAGGTTAGTTTTCATCCAAAGGCTATCTAATTGCAGTGTGGATGTGACATTAACAGACTATGTAGCAAAAGTGAGGGACAAATACTTAGTCCAGTGTAATAGTGCAGAGCAAAAACTTTGCTATTGAAATGGCTATAAACACATTTAAAGCTGCACTATTTAGTGATGAAATTTGGAGGACTTCATTACCCAGAAATCATAATCTGCACACAGCACACTCTTCACCAACTTGGACAGCTTCTGATCGCTTTATACTTAAGGATACCATTGAGGAAAAATGGGCAGAGATGGAGCAGGTCGGTCAGAGTAGACTGCACTGCCTTAAAGATGGAAGTGCCCAAGTTTATACACTGAAGAAAACAAATGGAAGCTTTACTGAGAAGAGGTGCGAGACTAGTCTAAATTAAAAAAAAAAAAAAAAAAAAAAAAGAGATAAGCAAGCATGGAGCGTTGGTGAACAGATTTAGAACAAACCTTATTTATATAGCACTGTACAGAAAATACAACAATACATAAAATAGAGATAAGCGCAATAAAGGACATCATGGTAAAAAGACAGAATAAAACAAATAAATTAACAGTAAAATGCAAGGTTATAAAAATGTGTTTTTAGCAGTGACTTAAAAACATGAACTGAGTGAGCTTGGCAGATATAGACATGGATATTGTTCCATAATGGGGCTGTGGCAGATGGGAGTAGGGTGGGGTGAGACTTAACCGGCTGCGGCCAATTATATAGTATATGTCCATGTCAAAAGGTTAATAAAGTTTTAAAAAGGCTACCTGGTGTCAGTATCATTATTCTGTATGTTAAAATGTGTATAGTTATGAGAGTTACCGTTAGTGTGTTAAGTTGATGGTGCGGCTGGTAGTTGCAGCCGTCACAGTGCATATTAGGTAAACATTTAAATGTGGCAAAAAATGTATTGAGCATTATGAACCAGCATTGGTTTGTAAATGTCTGTTTAAGGAGTGCACATAGCTACTCAAATATGAGTGTACCTTGTAGCCTGCACTTCAGTGGTGAGTAAATTCTGCCTTGTAAAAGGAGATAAATATGGCATCTTGGTCTTGCAAGTCTTCTGTCACATCTGCTGTCAGATGCAGGGTTTGTGCATTTTTGTTGAAAAAGTGGCATGTCATCTAGGGGTAAATGGTAAATGGACTGTACTTATATAGCGCTTTTCTAGTCTTTTCCGACCACTCAAAGCGCTTTACACTACATTCACATTCACCCCATTCACACACATTCGTACACTGATGGCAGGGCGCTACCATGTAAGGTGCCAACCTGCACATCAGGGGAATCTAACCATTCATACACATTCACACACCGAAGGCGCAGCTTCGGGAGCAATTTGGGGTTCAGTGTCTTGCCCAAGGACACTTCGACATGTGGACTGGAGGAGCCTGGGATCGAACCGCTGATCTTCTGATTAGCGGACGACCCGCTCTACCGCCTGAGCCACAGCCGTCCACTGCAGCTTTCCAAACTAGGAGTAATCAGAACATTCAAGTGGACTGTAGCATGTGATCTATTAAAACCTAATAGTGTTAACAAAACTGGTATAGCAAACTAATAAATATAGGCTAGTATAACCAGAGGAAATGCAATCATATAAAGTGCATAATATGAGGGGTCTGATGAAATAAAACCTAATCAAAATTTGTTAAACCATTCTAATTTCTTACTCAATAGGCATATGTGACATTTAAAGTAAATACTTCTATTTATTGCGCAACATTGGAAACCAATGCAGATTCAGACCTGAAAGAAACATGTCATATTTCTGATGTGTTCGTACACCAACTTTTTGAGGATTCACAAAAGAAGATGAAATCACAAATGTAATAAAAAAAACAATACTCTGTAATTTAAATGATACTTTAAAGGTCTTCAAATATAAAAGCAATGTTGATAACATGAAACAACACTATCCAAAACCTAGAATAATTTAGCTTAATATAAAAACTAACCAATCTTGGATCCATCTGGTCTTGGAGGTGGACCAGGCACATCAGCTGTCAAAGAACCTGGCACATCAGGTCCTCGTTCTGGGCTGGAAAAGGTGTTTAAGTCTCCAAGGTCACTGGAAATTCTTAAATAGAAATGGGTGATGTTTTGATTTGGTTAACATGGTGCTGCTATGAAAATGACACTTGTAAACTTGTACATTGCTAAAACAAGGCTTACATCTAACCACACATGCTGGCATGGATGACAAGGTAAACCTGATTGGATAGTACGTCCAAAATAAGTTTTAAATAATCACAAATACAGCACATGTAACCTGCTGTAAGGTTATAGATTTACCTTTATATATTCAAATGGAACATCCTATTTAAGTATTTTTCATATTAAGAACGATTGTAGGGGCTTTCTATTTGGTTTCCAATAAGCCACTACTGAGACGGGAGTAGATTGTTTCGACGCACATTACAAAAAAGATCCACATATCAAAAGTTGACGTTTTGCAGAATTTAAGTTGCCAAATAAAAATGTTTCCAAACCAGTATTCTAAAGGGTGTGCGGGAAGTGTGTGGTCGAAAACTGTAGGCTTCCCACTACCATCTCATTCAAAACCAAACATTACCTGCCATATACAGGTGCCCTCAATCAAATCAACTCTGGATTCTGACATTTATATATTTCAAAATAAAGGTCCACACATTTAAATTACAAATACCACGAAAATGGCTCCTACAACTATAATGTACTGAAAAGAAGAAAGAAAATAGCATCCCACTACAGCAATCAATTTGTGCCCTACCCTCCTCAATTTCCTCTCCTTCTGCAATTTCCTCTCCCTCATCCATTTACTCTTCCTCCTCCTCCACATTTATTACTTCTGATTGTTCCTTCAGCTAGAAAAAAAAAAAGGTGTTGGTTACTTTTCCCTACCTAAAGAGGCAGCAGTCAATGTTAATACACTACTTAATTCTATTGGCTAAAAACAGATTAAAAAAAACAAAACAAAGTTCACAAATACATTGGGAATCCTGGGAATTGCATTTTTAAAATGTTCATAATAATAATAATAATAATAATAATAATAATAATAATAATAATACATTTAAAATAATTAATACATAACAATTTTCAGTTTCAGGTGAGGGATAGACTTAAGACGACTACACATACAGAAGAAAATCTTCTAAATCTGCCTGGAACATGGTGATATATGAAGCATACTGGATAAACATGAAAATCAAGAAACAAAAATTATTGTGTCCTAGGCCAAATTTACAAAAAAAATTGATCAAATTACAACAACCCCACCACACTGGCACAAGTTGTTATTTGAACCCATTTTATAAGTCCCCAGAGAGACACACACTCCTGCATGAAGTGCCAGCATTTGTAGGGGCATTGATTGACCAGATTTTTGGAGCATTTTCAAGAACTCAGGGGCATCACATGGTAGTGGCTCAGTGTCAAGATGTTCCCAAAGAGCCATGATTGTTACGATTTGGAGCCTTGGAAAAACGATCTATGATGGTGAGTATGGTGGAGTTACCTTGGGACGGGGGTAAACCGGTGACAAAGTCGAGTGCAATGTGGGACCAAGGGCGACTGGGAACAGGCAGAGGACGAAGCAGGCCAGCCGGAGGCCGACGTGAGGTCTTGCCACGAGCACACACCGTGCAGGCAGCGACAAAGGCGCGGGTGTCGACCTCCATGGATGGCCACCAAAAGTGGCTCCTGAGGAGTGACAGCGTGTGACTCACCCCTGGATGGCAGGCAAACTGGGACGTGTGGCCCCACTGGAGGACCTGGGAGTGGGCAGATTTAGGTACAAACAGACGGTTAGGAGGGCCGTTACCTGGGTCGGGTTGGGTTTGCTGGGCCTGCCTCACCAGCGTCTCGATCTCCCAGGTAACCGCAGCCACCACGCAGGATGACGGGAGGATGGTGTCTGGGTTGGGCAGAGCCTCCTGGGAGACGTACATGCAGGAGAGGGCGTCGGGTTTCAGGTTGCGGGATCCCGGACGGTAGGTGAGGGTGAAACCGAACCGCCCAAAGAATAGGGCCCAACGAGCCTGACGCGAGTTGAGGCGCTTGGCCGACTGGATGTAGGTGAGATTTTTGTGGTCAGTCCAGACCACAAAGGGATGTTCGGCCCCCTCCAGCCAGTGTCTCCACTCCTCCAGGGCTAGCTTCACTGCCAGCAACTCCCAGTTGCCCACGTCGTAATTGCGTTCCGCGGGGGACAGACGACGAGACAGGAAGGCGCAGGGGTGGAGCTTCTGGTCCGAGCCAGAGCGTTGGGAGAGGACAGCCCCGACCCCCGTGTCTGAGGCATCCACCTCCACGATGAACTGGCGAGAAGGGTCGGGGTGCACCAGGATGGGTGTGGAAGTGAAGCGCTTCTTCAGCTTGGTGAAGGCCTGTCCCGCCTCGGGGGTCCAGGAGAAGGGGGAGGCTGGAGAGGTGAGTTTGGTCAGTGGGGCGGCGATGCGGCTGTAGTCCCGGATGAAGTGGCGGTAGAAATTGGCGAAGCCAAGGAAGTTGCTCCTCGATGTTGCGGGAGAAGATGAGGATATCATCCAGATAGACAAACATGGATCGGTTGAGGAGATCCTGGAGCACGTCATTCACTAGGGCTTGGAAGACGGCTGGGGCGTTGGTTAGGCCGAAGGGCATGACCAGATACTCAAAGTGTCCCAGAGGTGTGTTAAAGGCCGTCTTCCACTCGTCCCCCTCTCGAATCCTAACCAGGTGGTAGGCGTTCCGAAGGTCCAGCTTGGAAAACACTGTGGCATTCTGGAGAGGCTCGAAAGCAGAGTTGATCAGGGGAAGAGGATATTTGTTTTTGACGGTGATATTGTTTAGCCCCTGGAAGTCGATGCATGGGCGGAGGGAGTGGTCCTTCTTGGAGACCAAGAAAAATCCAGCTCCAACCGGGGATGAGGAAGGCCTCCCCCAGGTCATGGTAGACGGATGGAATGGAGGTCAGGTCCTGAGGCTGGGGCACTGATGGAGCAGCCACGCCCTCTGTTGGGGGAAGAGCAGATTGCAGACACGTGGATAGGCAGAATGGGCTCCAGCTGATTACCTTGCCGGAGGCCCAATTGAGGTGGGGGTTGTGCTGCTTAAGCCAGGGGTGACCGAGGACGATGGGAGCATGGGGTGATGAGATCAAATGGAACTGGATCTGCTCTCGGTGGTTGCCGGAGAGGATGAGGAGCAGGGGTTTAGTCTGGTGGGTGACCCGGGCCAGAAGTCTGCCATCCAGGGCGTTGGCATCCAGAGGAGTGGCTAAGGGTTCAGCGGCGAGGCCGGCCTGGGAAGCGAGACCGGAGTCGATGAAATTCTCATCAGCGCCAGAGTCCACTAGGGCCACCAGGGGCAGGGTCTCCTGGTCCCAGCACAGGGTGGCTCTAAACTGCATGCGGGGAATAGGAGAAGTGGATGTTTGGCTCACCAGTACCCCCACAGCTACTGATGAGCCCTGCCTTTTGGCTGGACAGGGCAGGTGGCCAAAAAGTGACCGGGTTCCCCGCAGTAGAGGCACACACCCGACCGCATCCTGCGTAGCCGTTCAGCAGGTGACAGGCGGGCGCTCCCCAGCTGCATGGCCTCTTCGTCCGGGAGAGTCGTGGAGGACGGAGCAGGGCTGGTGGTGGACGGAGAGGCTCCCGGCCTAGCATGGGGAGGAGGAGAGGAGAGAGAGCTTGGTGGCGGAACATGAACCGCCTTTTGCCTGAGGCGACCCGCAGATGGTTGTCAAGCCTAATCGCCAGGGAAAGTCTTAAAATCAGAGGGTTCATCTCGAGCAGCTATTTCATCCTGCAATTGTTCGTTAAGACCGTTTACGCTGAGTCGTCCCACCCAGCGTCAGCTGCCACTGTCTTGAATTCTACTGAGTAATCAGCTACGCGCCGGGCTCCCTGGCGGAGATTAGCCAGGCGCTTGGAAGCATCTCCCCAGTGGTCGGGGTGATCAAAAACGTCTTTAAACTCAGAGATAAAATCATCGAAGGTGAACCCAATAATCGGCTGATGAGAGTTAACCGCTTCTGCCCAGGCCAGCGCCCTCCCTCTCAATAGACCGATAACATAGCGTACCTTAGACTGGTCGGTGGGGAAGGTCTGCGGCCGCTGGTGGAAAACAAAGGAGCATTGGAGGATAAACCCTCGGCATCTCCCCGCATCCCCGGAGAAATGTTCCGGATCCGGGGCGTAGGAGTCCCTGGGCGGAAGAGGCGCCGGGGGTGGAACCGGGATGGGCTGGTTGAGCTGAGCTGCAGAGACTGGCGGGGTAAGGTGGCTACTTGCTTGGTTAGCTGGGCGATCTGGGCGATCATGGCCTGGTTGTTGTCGGCGAGGTTCCGAAGTGCCTGTTCGTGCTGTCCCAGAAACTCGCCCTGGCTGGTGATCGCTTTCCGGAGCAAGGCGGACTCCGAGTCCGAGCTCACTGGGTCCATGTTGGCCAGATCGTTCCGTTACGATTTCAATGGTCGGACCCAAATGCAAACCCAGACTCAGAGTATGGAAAACAATGGATATTTATTGAGGGAAACCGGGGGGGAAAGGCTGGAGCAGAGGCAGGGGAAGGAGCAGGAGGCGGAAGCAGGGAGAAGCTGGGGAAACTGGTGGTGGACGCGGCTGGCGAGGCAGGCAGGTGGTGAACAGGCAAGCAGGCAGGGAGAAGAGCGGTATGGCTGGGTTGAGATCCTGGGACACAGGGAAGACAAAGTTAGGATGACGTAGGAAACACACAGAGCTAGAATGCACAATTCTAGAGGGCCGGGAACGTGAGGCTGACCACATTGGCTGAATCAACGATCTGGCGAAGAGTGGTTGGAAAGCCGGGGTTCTTAAACTGGAGATGATGGTGATGATCCACAGGTGTGGGAGGTAGAGCAGGTGAGCGAGGTGTAGGTGATGAAGCCGGGGAGGTGCGGGAGTCTGGGGCCACGCCCACCAACACATACACACACAGGACAGACATAGACACACTAAAACCACAAGGGGGAGGGAGAACATAGGGAAACTGGTGGCACGGCTGAGACTGTGACAATGATATAAATCCATTTTTTTTTCCATTGTTGGAGCCATTTTTTAGGATCCTTGCAGAGTACACCTCTGAGACTGTTGGAATAGTGGAAATTTTGCACCGTCCACTTCCACCATTAAATGAAGGAGTGATAAAAGGAATAAATAGGAGTTCACAGTGGTCAACATACTGTTACCTTAGATAACACTTATACACAGCAATACCAAAAGTGTGGCTTACTAGGGCCAGGACAAACCCAACATGTTTATCAGATGAAATCAAAGACTATTTATTTCAAAACCTTAGTGGAACCATCAGCTCAACTGTGCAGGCAACAAAGTACCAGAAAGAGCAGAAGAAATAAGGCCTTAAATGTGGCATTCTTCAGTTAAAGACCTCCCAGATGTTCATGAAGTCCCTTACGCCATGGCTATTTCTGAATAAGGCCTACTTCTAATTTGATTAATCCAGTATTGAATCAATCAAACTAGACACATTGTATAATATGTTTTCAACTTTGCTATGTACCACATTGGGTTAACAGTCTACCTGATGCTTTACAACAACCATCCTCCTTCCAGTAATTTGAATTTAGAAAATTGCTCCTCCAGAACAGCGGCAATCTGATGAAGTTGAGAATTTATGAACAATTGGCACCTTACACTAATGCATTAGCTTGTTTTCTACAATTAATGTGTCATTTTTAAAATTATGTCATATGTGATATGTCGCACATCAAGTAGGCTGCAGTGTAACGTGTGTGTGTGTGTGTGTGTGTGTGTGTGTGTGTGTCAAGTCGTGCTCACTGTAGTATATGGGTTTTGATCATGCATTAAGTTGCGATAAAGACATGTTTTGAAACCATTTCTCATCTCTTTGTGTCTAAAATCTGCCAGCCTTGGCATGGACCAGCTCATCAGTGCCCTTTGGGGTTGACTGTGCTGGTCCAGGCAATAGATAAAACTGAAACGCTTTACTAACATTAGGATTAGGCTTTTTGCGATTTCTTCCAGTTCCCCGGTAGAAGCCAGGAAATTGTCTCTAGAGAAACAGAAGTGGTGGATGCAGCTGACTGAGGCAGTGGTTTAACCAAATAAATTCAATAATTGTGTGTCCATAGCATGGCTGTGAGCATGGCTGTGTGCCAGTCAAAACTCCTGAACATTGCTTTTGTTGGCAGTGTCCACAGCATGGCTAATGCCGGGCTCAGACTACATGATATTTTTGTCTGTTACGATGGTCAATGTGTCAGATTAGGCGATTATAGAGTGATAAATTTGTGCCGTGACTTGGCCGAGAGACATGACAGACTACACGTTGGTCATCGACCAATAATCGCTTGCCGACGTGCGTGATGGCATCGGAAAGCAGGTGCTAGGCAACAAGAATGTAAACAAACAATGGCATCCGAAGCGGTATGTATGACTGGCTGTCTTGTGTTCTGAAAAGCCTAAAAAAAAAATAAAAAAAAGACTGTGGACCTATTCTTGGGTCGCACAAAGAGAACACTATGGGTTGTCAATCCTTCAAAGAGAACTTAAAAATAACAAATGTTTTAGCCTGTAGTGAAACCTAAAGGTAGCTACTTAGCTAGCCTCCACAGGGGTGTTGTTGCCAGAGCGGCACCAACAACTTCATTCCTCTTTCGCTTCGCCATGTTTGTTTATAGCGCTCCGTGCTCCTATTGGTCAACGTCATGGATGAGACGGAACACGTTGTGGATTCTAACATGCTAGTCTTTCTCTCGGGACGTCGTGAGGCGTCCCAGATGCGGCGTCGGTTGTCGTCCACTATGTCACACTACACAAGATAAAACCATTGATTGTCGCATTATTATCTTATTTAATTTTTTTAAGTTGCCATTTTGTATTTGTTTCAGACAATGGTTTTGACAAGGGCTGTTTGGATTGAGGGTGACAAACATTTTGAAGGTGTCATCCCAAAAAAACGGGAAGATAAAAATGTTGTGCGATGGCCAAAGACCCAGGTGCAGTCAGCCTGTAAAAAAAAGACAGACCCAGCGGAGGAATGGCTCACTTTCCAGCTGATAAAAATGACGTCAGGCATGATGGCTGTCTTAATATGTTTGTTTTGGATCACAGGTTACTTTTGATTGGTACTGTATATACTGATATAACTTGATGTGCGTTTTTATGGATGTCAAAGGGATGCAAACAAACCATTCAGAATATAGGCAGTGATTAGACTATCATAATCAGACCTTATTACTTACTTTTGTGGGAAAACTGAACAGAATAGAATATAGTAATATATATTTTTTAACATCATGTGTTTGTATCCCTGATGTCAGTGTGTGTACACTATTTCTTTTTTGGCTCCTTTGATTGTATTCTGTAATAAACAGGATTAAACAAAGGTTGATTTAAAATGTTTTTCTTTGTCATTGCAGCTGCTGTCAAAAAGTGGGACAGCAAGGCTGATAAACATGATATTTCCTGTGCCGTGGCAGACCACCTTAAACATGCCCCTGGGCGGTCAGGCGGTGGAGGATATACATGCAACCCAAAATAATTAAGGAACATCCTAGAACCATACAATATTTATACAATTTAACTGTTTTTTTGTTTGTTTTTTTGTTTTTTTGTCTATTTGAAATATATTATGTTGTCTTATAAGTTGTCTTACTGAAAGCAGCCTCTCCAATCTTTAAAGTAAATTGTTAAAGAAAAAGCTTTTTATTGTACCATAAATTACAGTAGTTGTAAGAAATGGGGGCCAAAATCCACAGCCCTTGTTCTGTGTAAAATACATTCCAAAGTTCAGCTGATGCTAATCTGATGCTTCAGCAGTCTCAGTCTCTCATTCTCAGTCACAGTCGAACTGAAGTTCCTCGAGGATGTGTGGCGGAGGGATACATTCTGGTAGTGGCGTGTAGTCTGTTGACGTTATCTGGCTTTTACTACTCAAGACGTGCTCAGAGAAAATTTTGAAGTGTTTTTTTATTGTACATACAATAACATGGCCCTGGACGGTCTGGCGGATGTATCTGATGTGTCAATAAATGTTTTATTGGTACTTTTTTGTCAACTGTCTTATTTTCAGAGTAATTATGAATATGAGGATATAATAATATAATGAATATAATATATAATCATTAATTCATGTTTGAAATTAGGTTGAATTCAGCCTGAAAAAGGCATCTTTTCAACTTTCACTTTGCAACCAAATTTAGACGTAGAGGGACGTCTTTTTTAGATGTCTTTTCAATGACCTGAAAACGTCTTTTCACCTTTCACTTTTCAACCAAATATCAACGTTGCTGAGACATCTGACAAAGTTGTCTTTTCAACATCTTTTCAATGAGTTTTTGCTGGGTGGGATGGTTTTCTGCAACTTGCACAAGTCTCTCTCTATCTGTGATAGAATGATGCAAAACCCAAAAAGGACGAAGATGGCAAAAAAGTGCATATGACAATTTTCTGTCTGGATTTTCTGACAGGAACTTCCTATGCAAGTTTTTCAGTATGTCTGAGAGGAAGCATTTTTGCATTTTCACTTTTTTACATGTTTTGGTCTGTTTTTTCCCCCATTGTTACTCGACTCATCTTGCTCAAAGAAGGATCTCAGGCTTCTTTTAAAATCCTCTGGGATATGATTGTTTCTCTCTCATGCAAAGGAGCATACATCTTTATCAGAGTACTTCAATCTTCTCTCAGAAAATCCAATTGTTCTTGCTGCATATGTCCTCAACTGCAACTGACTCACCCTCCTCTCTGTGACCACTTTGGAGATGACCTGTCTCTCTCTTTCTTTTCCTGAATGTGTAAACCATTCTTTTAAATCACTTAGGTGATAAGACCTTTTCTTGTACTTCTCTTTATGTTGTTTTTCTTTGTGCACAAAAGTCTTCCATTTGGTCAGTTGCAAACTCAGCCGTTTCCTTTCTCATATATTTTACATCCTTGTTACTTAACAGCCATTTACCCACCCAGAGAGAGAGAGAGAGAGAGAGAGAGAGAGAGAGAGAGAGAGAGAGAGAGAGAGAGAGAGAGAGAGATCGAGATCCTTATTGACAGTTAAACTACTGTGGTCACTGATATTTCTAAATAAACTATTATGCAGTAACACAGTAATTAGGTTATTTGGTATTGTTAAATCAATATCATTCTTGAACCTACCTGCTCGCTGGCAGGTTTTCTTTAACAAAGAGTTTCTCCCTGTCTCCTCCCTCTGCTGAACCTGAAGCAGCTGTCGGACATGGCATGTCCTTTCATCGGTAACCCGATCGATATTCAAGCCAAAGTAATTCGCATAGCCTTATGTCGGGAGAGGATTTTGAGACCCCGATTAGATGTTCTATGTCCAGGATGGAAGAGCTGTCCGAGATATAATATGCCGTTTACACTTCACGGATTGAGCTACCACCACCCCGAGCAGTCAAATAAAGACATTTCATTTGGTCTTCTTTATTTCCTACAAATACAAAAGCAACAGTTAGTATTTTTATATTGTTCCAACAACACATTTCACCTGTGACCATGCACCCACCTCTAACTTATGTTCCAGTAATTCAATTTCTAGATCTGCCTTTCTAATTTGCCGCCCCAAGTACACCGTTTGAAGTATGTTTTTATATTTCATTTTCAGCTGCTGCCAAGTGCGCTTTGCGCCCGTGGGATTGCACCTAAATGAAAATATTTTTTTCCCAATACCATTCCACCACTTTCTCACATGTAGGTAATATTATAAAAAAGTGTGGTTAAATGTTAAATGAATACACTACTGCATTCAAACGTACGCATTGACTCAGGCAGCGATTCTCTCCCACGCCAATTCCCTCTCCTGTGTTGCTCTTCTTTTTGAAAATGTGTTAATACTCCCCAAATGCACGTAGTAGCACTTCCAACTCCAGTGGGGTGACGTACGACGACCTTTTCTGCTTGTCGGTTGCCATGGTGAATCGTAGTATCGGACCTCCATTGATGATGGCTTTTTATTGTCGTCGCTTAACTCAGGGTTAACATACCGAGAGTTGATTGAACTAACTCAGATCAGCCGTTCTGGAACCGAAAACCCAGAGTTTCCTATCTATGAGTTAATCAACTCAGAGTTCAGGGTTAGACTCAGAGTTTGTTGAACCTGCTTCTTGGAACGGACCCCTGTTGTCTTCAAGAAAGGAAGATGGAACTCGCTGAAAATCATGTGACTTGAGAAGACTAAATTGTGATTTTTAAAATAATTATCTATTAGACAGTCTAAATCGGCATTTTAGGCTAAATATTAAATATGTTGTATTGTAGATCAAAGTTTTAAATTTGAGTTTAATAGGTTATTGAAATTGAAAAATCTGCTGAGGGACAGGTCCAAATAGCCAACTGCATAAACACATATAGGTCTCTGTAATATTAGTGCAATCACATATTAAAAGCTGATGTGGTTTCGTTATTGTTTTGTCATTTTATTTACATTTTTGTATGAGGGATGCAAAAGGGTTCTCTTTTCGTAGAATGACCCAGATATTCCGTTAGAAAGAGGAACGGCCATTTATGAGTGTGCAAGGGGTAGAGTTGTGGTGAGTGATTTACACCCAGGGCTTTTTAGACACAAATTTATTTGGCAGCCACCAAGACGTTTTCCAATTTGAGAAAGAAGAAATAGAGCATTGTTTATCGGATGCACATAGCTAACGCAATGCCTGCTGCCATGAGGAGCAGGTGACCTGCCACAGGTCCCATCAACAATTCAACTTTCAATAATGCACGTGGCTAGCATTAAGGCATGTGGCTAGCATTATTACTAGCTAGATACTTATCTTCAACTTCTTCTTAAGGGAAGCCATACACTCTTACATTTCTTTAAAAAAAAAAAAAAAAAAGCAGCTAGAAGTTTAATTTCTCATTGTACTTGTAGTAGGAACACCTGCTTTCATGTTACAGTTTTTTTACAGTCGCTAACATCTGTTTGTCCAATCTGTAGTCACATTTTCAAAACTCTAAACACAATTAGCACAACATCCGTCTGTTGTGGACCATACCATTAACACAATTGATGTTGTTTTCACAGAATATGCAGTCAATTAACATGTTTCTAAAATGCTTAGATTTTCTTTACAAACAAGCTTACCCAATACCAAAATGATGGATCTTTCTTGTCTTATTTACAAATGCTTGCACACAGCATGCCAGAAATGAAAACCTAATGTTCAAAACCTTAAATATAGTATAAAGCCTCTACTTCTGCAACAACAGCAGCTCAAAAACTTTATTGAAACAGCTGATAAGCATTTTTGAATGAACAGACTGAAACATTGAGAAATAGCTGATTTAAGTTGTGTAAAATAGACCAAACAGAGTTCGAATGAAACAGTTGTACACAGTTCCTTTTGAAAGGAACAGTGAGTGGGTCACCAGCACCAATACGTCCAGGTATGGTGTCTATCCAATATGTCTTGTTCTATAGTGAGTTTTACACTATGCTACTCTACATGTAAACATGGGTTACAGTACATACAGTAGGACATACTGAAAAACATTTACACATACTGTGTTTACACATACATGCATGGCAAGCATTTCTATCCAAGGTGCATAGCGAGAGACGACATAAGATGTGATGTGGACAAGAACATGTGGCCAAATGCTGAAGATCGTATAGATTACAGTTTGGTCCACAACCGACGGATGTTGTGCTAATTGTTTTTATAGTTTTGAAAATGTGACTACAGATTGGACAAAAGGATGTTAGCGGAAAAAAACTGTACAACAGTACTGTGCATTTTGGTGTTTTTTCCCTTCTGTGCTTTTTTTACTGTATTTGTGTATTTTATTTTTACACATTTGGAACCAAAGGCCATGTATGTTGGATTTTTTGTTCATCACTGGCAGCAATTTCATGTTGCTAATAAAGCTTTTACTGCAGCAATTCTGTCACTTACTATTTTTTTCTACTGTACATTCAATAAAGTAAAGATGACTCGTTCACTTTTAGATAGTATGTTACCAAAAATGCACATATTAGACACTCAATCAAAACTAAGGCAATATGCCTACTTACATCAAAGTGTTCAGAGGGATTGGTGGAGGGACGCATACTCACAGGGGTAGACGTAGCATGACGCAGAGGTCCGTCCAGCTCCAAAACCCTTATGCGGAGATGCATAAGTTCAACCTCGCGGGTTTTTGTTTCGAGCTCCACCTCTCTAGTGATGGCCAATTCGCGAACGAATCGTTCAAAAGAACCGAATCAGTTAAGTGAGTGAGCTGATTCGACTCGCACACGGGACTGAATTGATTCAGCAGGAGTTATAGCAGCGCCAGAAAAAAAAAAATTTATTTAAAAAATCACCAGTTAATCTATCAAACAACATCTTAAACATTACAAAAACTGTTGTCAATGTATATAGAATGTAATAGATCACTACATTATTACATTGGCCTTTTTCATAATCCAATATGGCTCCTTGATCCGGCGGGAAGTAGTCTCTCTCGTTCATCGGACGAGAACCGCTGATCCGACTGAGCGGCTCGCGAACGAGTCGAGAGAGACTGAGCGGCTCGCGAACGAGAGAGCAGATGAACGAGAGAGACTGAGCGGCTCGCGAACGAGTCGAGAGAGCAGATGAACGAGAGAGACTGAGCGGCTCGCGAACGAGTCGAGAGAGCAGATGAATATCAGACTTCTCGGACTCAATCGGACATCTCGCGAACCGAGAGAGCAGATGAACGAGAGAGCAGATGAATATCGGACTTCTCGGACTCAATCGGACATCTCGCGAACCGAGAGAGCAGATGTCTGAGATGTCCGAGCGGTTCACGTCTGATGAATGAGAGAGACTACTTCCGCGTACCTGCCGGATTAAGGAGCCATATTAGATCGTGAAAAAGGCCAATGTAATAATGTAGCGATCTATTCTGCACACATTGACAACAGTTTTTGTTGTTTAAGATGTTGTTTAATAAATTAACTGGTAATTGGGTAAACTATAAGCCATTTAACATTGGTCAACAAAACTGTCTCTATTAGAAAAAGTAAGTCAAGAGCACACGAAATAAAATGAAATCAATAGCAATACTCTGTGTAAATACTATAAATATTATTATTATCATTAACCTGTAGTTTAGTTGGTGTTTTACAGTTGGTTACACATCTGGTTTGAAAGGGGTGGCGCTCGTGTGATTCCATTACTAGTATAGCTCAGTTAGTAGAGCAGCAGACTCTCATGCTGAGGATTGTAGGTTCAAACCTCACATGGGATGGTATGTTTTTGTTGGTGAATCATAATGAATCGATTCAGAATCGATGCACTTCTATCGAACGGCTCGAAAGAATCGAGTTAGTTAAAAGAGTCGGTCTTCCCATCACTACACCTCTCTCATGCGGAGGGCTAGCTTTAGATCCTCCGTGTCCACCCCGGCCTGTATCAGCGCCATCAGGTCCGCGCCTGAGACCTGAGTGAAGGCAGGAGCCTCTGCCCCTAACTTCATCTGGTCGCTGCGGGCTTGCGCGGCAGCCGCTGCTCCCGCTACCCCGTCTAAACCCTCAGGTGCACTACCCGGCTGAGGCTTTACTTTTGCAACTATACCCCTCTCCACCAGCTGCTCTGCCACACAAGTTTTGATCTCTACCTTACGTGCGTTTAAAGGAATAGAGATGTCAAACAAACTAGCGATCAACAACAGATCCGCCTTTGTGCATCTATCTAATTTATCAAGGGTGGGATTTTGTGCAAACACATCCATATTAAATGACATTTCAGACATCTTATACCACCACACAAAGAAACACTGCCAACCAAAGAGAAAAAATAACCAAACCTTCCCAGCATCGGCGATTACAGGAAAAAGACCGGACGAGCCCCTAATTTATGTTACGTCCCCGGTCTAGGAGTCGGGGAGCGCAACATAAAGTAGAAACCAAGAACGTAAATAAGTGCAAAAGTGAGCAGTTTATTTATACACAGTGAACATATACAATGAGTGAAGCTGGACGTCAGGGTGAACCAAAGGCCAAAACAATAAACAAAACACTATTTCCTCAATAATAGTCTTACCTAAGCCCTAACCGAGTAAAAGAAACATTTGCTAAACCTACCTACCTAAACCGAACCTAAACCGAACCAAAAACAAGAGGAAACAGGAATTAAACAAAAATGGCGATCCACCCCTACTGCTTGGTGCTATACAAGTGCTATACAAGTGCCTGGAATATTTACAGAGATGTGCAAGAGAGTTCAAGCTAAAGCTAATCAACAACAACAAGCAAACAAAAGGATTATCTAAATTCACAGTCAAAAGATCACAAGTCGAGGAGGCGCCGCTGTCAAACATCGACCCTCATCGTATGTTAGAGAACCCAGAAGTTAAGTAGACTGGCCTCTTCTGGATCGGCCAATCCCTGCGCTGGAAAAACGCCACCTGTTGATGGACACAGATCTTCACAAGAAAAGAGAGCTCTCACTCTCCAACACAATGAAAATACGGCTGGCCATAACAAGTGGTTTACAGTAAAAGGAAACTAAATTATAAAAAACAATGGATTTCATATTGTCTATTGCCTAGGTCTTCAACCCTGGTCCTCGGGACCCACAGCCCTGCTGGTTTTCCTTCCTACCAGGTAGTTAATTAGATTCACCTGGTGTGAATCAGCCATGTTAATCAGCCCCTGATGAGACGGCTGGAATGAAAACCAGCAGGGCTGTGGGTCCCGAGGACCAGGGTTGAAGACCTAGGGTCTATTGTATGCAGGTAGAACTGAAACATGAAAAGTAATGCAGTTTTTGTAATGCCATCAACTGTTAGTATTTTGAAAGTCGTTGTGCTATGATTGACTATATGTTCCTCTTTTGAAACAATGATGTGATATTGAGTCGGGTTTGCCGTGTTTTGATAGAGTTAGTGTATGTAGAGAAAGTTTTTTTGCATTTTGAAATGTAGAGTTGGTGTTTAATTAACAAAATGTGGTTTTGAGCAGAAAATTAACTATTTGGCTTATTGTGTGATGTAGGTGTGTTGCTGTGTTAAGAGTTTAGAAAAGTATCTTAAGTATAGGTAAACACTTGTTAGCGATTACTCCCTCTTAGATTTTGAACACACCCCCATAGCATTAGGCTGACTCCTCCCTGGTCCAGCCCCCTAATTAGCTTGAGGGTATTTAAGGCACATGTGGCATCATGGCTGCCTTTCTCTCTGCCTGTTGGTTGCCATATTGGCTCCTCTGTGAGACTCTGAGTTTCCTGTTGTACTGGGGTCTGTTCCAAGAAGCAGGTTCAACAAACTCTGAGTCTAATCCTGCACTCTGAGTTGATTAATTCCGAGATAGGAAACTGAGTTTTCGGTTCCAGAACGGCTGATTTGAGTTAGTTCAATCAACTTTGAGTATGTTCACCTTGAGTTAAGCGCGTGCGCGACGACAATAAAAAGCCATCATCAATGGAGGTAGTTAACACTATGTGGGTGAGTCTGCTTAGCCAACACACATTTTGTCAAGGTAATGATCACTGTAGATCATTGTAGGGTACAATGTCACAGCCCGGCTCCTAGGCCATGACAAAAACGGGAAGGGTTGGCGGTAAAATAAGAGTATTTATTATAATAAAGTAAACAACTGAAGAAATAACTAGAAATATGGAGTGTGTCAGTCAGTAACATCAGTAATGTAAATGTGGATGCGTGAGCAATGGAGTGTATAGTGTTGTAATGCAGAAACAAAAGCTAAAGTCAACCGAAAGCAAAAAGCCTGTAGCTGCTGGCTGGGAGGAATGCAGGTGAGAGAGAGCCCCCAACAATGCTGGGAGTTGACCTTTTATGCCATGAGAGCACTAAGCCCAGGTGTTCCGAATCTGGCTGACTGCCACGCCCGCCTTCCTCTGGTACCTCTATGACACATAGGGAAACAGTACAACCACAACCACACCAATACAGTACAGAATAGGTTAGGCAGGGGCCGCCCCCCCTTAAAGTCGGTGTCCCCCAGGAGATCACCGACACACTATGAACCCACCCCACATTGGCACCAATTACAATTACTCAAAAAAAATAAAATAATACACAACCCTCATCCTGGATACTCTGCCTGTAGCTTGCCCCACCCATCCTCAGCAACCCTGGTACCTGAGAAGCAAATTTAGAAGACAGGCACAGCAAGAACAGGTGAATAAGATAGTACAACAGGGCAATATATTAAGCTCAGGTCACACTAGTGACTAATCAATAGAGAGGAGCGCGTGACAGGGCGTCAGCGATAACGTTGTCTGTTCCTTTAATATGCCTAATATCGAGGTCATAGGCCTGAAGAAATAATGACCACCTCATCAACCTCTGGTTTGAACACTTAAGGGAATGCAAAAAGGTCAGAGGATTGTGGTCCGTGTAAACCAGAATCGGTCCTCCTGCTCCTACATATACGTTGAAATGTTGTAAATCCCAAATAAGTGACAACCCCACCTTCTCAATAACAGTAGTTACGCTGGTAATTATTAAACTTTGAGAAGAAACTGACTGGCTTCAACACCGCCTGGTCATCACCCTGGAGCAAGACGGCACCTGCTCCCACCAGGCTGGCATCTACTTGGAGTGTGAACGTTCGATCAAAACAAGGAGCAGCTAGAACAGGAGAAGAGCATAGGACAGACTCGGCCTCTACAACAGTAGAGAAGTTTTTGCAAAAACTCCTATAATAGCCCACTAAACCCAGGAACGTTTGGAGTTCCTTTTTTGTTGTGGGTTGTGGATATTTGGCTACAGCCATGACCTTGGTCTGGATTGGGGCCACATGACCCTGCCCCACCACACGGCCGAGGTATGTCACTGTAGCCATGGCAAAGTCACATTTGGCCAAGTTAATGGTGAGCCGCGCTTCAGCCAAACGGTCAAACAGCGCCCGGATGCGCTGAAGGTGCGAGTGCCAGGTATCACTGTAAATGACCAAGTCATCCAGATAAACCGAACAACCTTTTAAACCTGACACTACACGGTTCATCACGCTGAAATGTCGCGGGGGCGTTCTTTAACCCAAATGGCATCACCTTATAGGAATAGAGGCCAGACGGAGTGATAAATGCAGAAACTTCTTGCGCACGCTTGGACAAAGGTACTTGCCAATACCCTTTAAGCAAATCAAATTTGCTGACAAACTTTGCAGACCCCACTTGATCTATGCAATCATCCATACGTGGCAAAGGAAAAGAGTCAGATTTCGTGACAGAGTTTACTTTCCGTAAATCGGTGCAGAATCTAGGTGTTCCATCCTGCTTCGGAACCAAAATACACGGAGAAGCCCAACTAGATGACGATGGAACAGCAATGTTGTTTTTGAGCATATATGAGACCTCAGCATCCAAATAATCGCGTTTACCTGGCGCCATACGGTAAAATCGTTGTTTAATGGGCCGAGCGTCTCCAACATCAATATCATGTTCAATCCAATCGGTCTGTGAAGGAAGGTCACCGAATGAACATACTTGCGCACCAACTTCGACAGTTCACTACACTTTGACTCCGGCAAATGAGCCAACAACTTGTCCAAATTACCAAGCGATTCAGAATTTTTTAACCGCCCGTACAGCAAACCTTCGTCAGGCTCTGGCATTCCATCTCCCTCATGCGCCAAAACCTCTGAAGTCACAGCAAGAGCTGGGTGCACACCATCCTTCAGATCCTGACCCAAGTCTGTATCAACTACACGCCTGTAGTACGGTTTTAGGAGATTTACATGGCAGAGACGTTTAGCTTTCCTCCGTCCTGGCATTGCTACAACATAATTCAAATCAGAAACTTTCTCAGCGATGATGTACGGACCTGCGTACTTTGCCTGAAATGGCGAACCAATGATAGGCATAAGTGCAAGAACCTGGTCTCCTAGATTGAACTCATGACGCTCTGTCCGACGGTCATACATTTTCATTTGGGACACACACACACGATGTCGGAAACCATTTACATAATCAATCAAGTTGCTTGGCGGCTTAGTATCAACACAGTTCTCCTTCAGCACTGCCAAGGGACCACGCACAGCATGTCCAAAGACCAATTAGTTCGGGCTAAAGCCTGTGATCTCCTGTACCGCCTCCCTCGCAGCCAACATCAGCCATGGAAGCCCCTCTTCCCAGTCTCTATCCAGCTCAGTACAGTACGCACGCAGGAGAGACTTAAGAGTCTGGTGGAACCGCTCCAAGGCACCCTGGCTTTGCGCATGATAAGCTGATGATTGGTTCTGTTTAATGCGCAACAGCTTCAACACTTGCCCAAACATATTAGATGAAAAATTTGACCCTTGGTCGCTCTGGACTACTTTAGGAATGCAAAATATTGAAATGAATTGCGACAACGCCTTAACCACAGCCTTAGTCATAATCGACCTCAAGGGATACGCAGCCGGATACCTGGTGCTCTGACACATCACTGTAAGCAGATATTTACAACCAGACTTTGAACACGGCAACGGACCCACACAGTCCACAATGAGGTGTGTAAATGGTTCACTAACAACTGGGATAGGCTGCAGTGGCACAAGTTTGACACTGATTCAGCTTTCCTGTGAGCTGACACACGACAGGTTTTAATGTATGCGAACACATCCCGCTTAACGCGCGGCCAAAAGAAATGTTTAAGGATGCTGAGGTACGTTTTCCGCACACCAAAGTGTCCACACTTGTCATGTGCCACCTTCAACACAAGGGCACGGAACTTAGTTGGCACCACCATCTGGAAAACATCAGTCTTTACACGATCTTCACCAACAGGAACCCACTTTCTAAACAGCAACTCATTATGCAAAAAGTATCCGTGTGCAGCACTCCTTATCTCAGAGTCAGGCAAAACACGCTCAAATATCTCTTTCAGAGAAGAATCACAATGTTGCTCCTGTACTACTTCACTGTGTGACAGCAATAAAAGAAGCTCAGACAGCGATGGGACCTCCAAAACCACATTACTGTTACTGTCAGGTGACACGTCAGGATCTAATTTGCTCATAGCGCGTGTAATTACACACGATGAAAAGACCCCGGCAACACACCAGGGCCCCCACCAAGACACACACACTGCCCCTCTTATGCACACACACACTTAGGTAAAGACTACACATAATTTATAATTTATATTACACATACAATTTTCCCTTTTTTTACTATATTTTTTTATAAAGTGCTCTTATTGTAAATATTGTGTTGTTTTTTTATATAGAGCTCTTAAATATTGTAAATATTGTGTTGGTCTATTGTAAATAGTGTGAACCTGTTATTTTGCACATTTCTGGACAAGATGTAACCACAGGTGAGGGAGGAGTGTCGGTCCAAACTCGGCTACCAACCAGGCCGTTGCCCAAAATAAAGCGTATACCTTCGATAGGCAACGCCGGCCGCACACCAACAACTACCTCACCCTTAACCAACTCAGTTTAAAATCATCTTATGCAGAGGAACAGGGAGAATTCTCAACCCCATCCCACAACTGAGAACACAGTCACCGGTGTCAGTCTCTCCAGACAAAGGCAAAACAGAGTCAACAATATAGGAATCATAAGCCCCTGTATCCCTCAGGATATTCATTATTTTTTTATTTTTTTGTTTTTTAAATCGGGACTTTCACATCACTTCCTACAAGTGACAAACCCATCGCGAATGAAAGGAGCATAGGCTGCTAAAACATCCGGTTCACAAGAATGAGAAGCAAGCACGTCAGAAACACAGCTTTAACAGGGGCAGCAAACGCAGCAGGCTTAACACTAGTTCTCATTCCCTTGGTTTTAGCCTTTAAGCACAGGACACTCTGCCTTCCAATGTCCTTTCTCATGACAGTAGTTACAAACGTTACCGCTGTCAGTTGCCACCTGCTTTGAAGTCAGGTCTCAAACCAACTTTCTTTGAACGTTGCATCCCAAACGAAACAGCATCAAAAACATCGCGAGTCACAGAGCGCTCTCTGAAACTGCTCTTATGGAGCAACACATACTCATCAGCAGACACGGCAGCATCAGCAGCAGAGGTGACTTTTTGTTCCGTGATGTATTTTATAATGCCTTCTGGAGGAGAATTTTTAAGCTGCTCCAGAATCAAGTCACACAGGTCATCAAATGTAGTGACGTCCAGCGCAGTTAACCACCGCTTAAAGTGAGTTAACAGGTCTCTGGTAAACTCCACGTATGTTTGGCCATTTTTCCTCTCCCAGGACCTAAAGCGTTGACGATATGCCTCCGGTACGAGCTCATATACCTTAAGCATCGCAGATTTTATTTTAGAGTAGCTAGAGCTATCCTCAAGACTCAAACATGAATAAGCCTCTTGCGCTTTACCTGAGAGGACACACTGCAGCATAAGGGCGCAGTCCGCATCAGGCCAATTTCTAGCCTTAGCTACACGTTCAAACAACAGAAAAAAGGTATCTGGATCTCTTTCGTTAAACTGTGGCAACAAGCGCAAGTTATTGGCATCAAAGCGATAAACCGCAGACCTGGGGGGTGTTCCACAAAGCGAGCTTACCACTTATCCAGGCTTATTTCGCTTAGTCTGGCTCATTTTCAGGTTTATTCGGTTCCACAAAGCAAGCTCAGCATAGTTCAAGCCAAGTTGCTGTGGCAACTTATGCTTCCAAACTGCCTCGGGGCAGGCTAGATATCAGGCTAAACCACAGCTGAAGCTGAATCGGTACTCCCGTAACACTGATCCGACTGAAACGCAATGATTTTCAAACAAGGTTCCGCCATCCTAATGTTCAACACTATTACCCTAGACCCTACACTATCAGACATAAAATGTAACGTTAAGAGAAAATAAAAAATATAAAATGATGTAGGCTGTATCGGGGATACAGTCACGGTTCAGAGCGTTGTTAGGCAACCCCATTTAACCATGAGTGTCCAGCGAGACCTCAAGTGCCGTATTGCTTTTAGAAAACGGTTACAACTTATAGAAATAATTATTTGATGACACAATATTATTTTATTTTCTAAATTATTTTTATGTAACAAATTCATTGAAATAATAAAGTACCTTGAATATATGTCAAGATGTTTCCACGGTTGCTAGGAGACGCATTCACTGTTTCTGTATGGGATTTACAGTCACTGTAGAACACGCTTTCAACCGATCAATTTCCAGGATGGAAACAACCGATTTCATAAAAATATAATAGAAGTAAGAACCAGCCCTAACAGCTCAGTCAGTAGAGCATGAGACTCTCAGTCTTAAGGTTGTGAGTTCGATCCCCGTATAGGGTCTAGTACAGTACGATGATTGTAATGTAGTAAGATGAAACCTTACGTACAGCCTTTACTACATAATTTATGGCGATAGATAGTACATTTACAGTCTTGAGGTTTCATATATGGCATGGTTTCATTTATAATATTTTTAGCACAGCTTTTCAGTTCTTTAATATTGTTGAAACACATGATATTTAATAAGGTTTATACAATTTGTTCGTTTTTAATTCAACAATTACTGACGCATTCAATCTAGCAGCAATTCGTTGCCAATCTTTCTCTCTCCCTTTATTTATGGCAATCGTATTTCCCTTTTCATTGTAATATGGCTGAATTCTCCATAGACCTCCACTAAAAGTCGCTGTTCAGTGGCCGTGAACATTGCGGCTCTGTCTTTACCGTCATTTTTCGCCATGATGAATCGATCAGATCCATGATCGACCACTCGGGCTGCTTAAATAACCCGTGTACAACTGTACACGCGCAATTATCTGGATTGCTTCAGCCTGGCTCGGTTTAGCCCGATCACGGTAGCTTCACTTGGGCTTTGTGGAACCGCTTTAGCCCTGATTGATTTGTTAGGTTAATTCAAACCAGGCTTGCGAGATTGATCGCTGCTTTTCTAAGCTCGCTTTGTGGAACAGCCCCCTGGGCACCTGTCCGCCCTGATCCTCACCAGACAACATGCCATCTCTGACCATAGACAAACGATATTTCTCCAAATCTAACTTCTTTCTCAAATTCCTTGCGGATTCTCTCTACTTCAATTTGCTTTTTAATTTCCAATTCATGTTTCATTTTTTCATGTTCCATCTGCAATATCAAAATCTCTTTTTGTTGCTCAAATGTTAATCCGTGTGTCTTAAAAGACAAAACAGTATGACTTGGGGACAACTCTTCTTTATCACCAGACATTAGTCCTACTTCGATTAATTTTGTTTTTATAGACGCTTTAATATTTTCCTTGTCTCCTACAACCACCACTGAAAAATGCTGAAAAAGTATCCAAGGACTCCTGAGCTGGAGCGGCAATGAAGTCCATTTCAAATATTCACAATTACAACCTGAGCAAATCAACCTTTACACACAACCGGACCAGGCCGACACAACGTTTACTCGTGCGCACAAAATAAACCTCGACCCGGTTTGATGTTTCCCCGCTATCTAAACACCAATTTGACTAACTAAGCTCCCCCCTAGTCTTCGTGTAGCTATTTATGGCGGGTACTTATGCACTAAAGACCACTGGATCAGGAGAGCGACTAGCGAACCAGCAACCCTCCCGAAACCACGGACATGCTCCCAAGCCAAGCTTCAACCATGTTCGCCACAACACTACCCCAATCAGATCAAAAGGAGAACGCCGCTTCAGCCTACAAGGGAAAACTCCGCACCTCGTCACAAAAACTACGCACAGGGCAACACCGTGTCATCGGGACCAGCTGATACCAGCATAAATAACGAGCAGCAAGCTAAAAGTTTCTCCACAAAATCCGGGTAAGAAACAACTCTACAAAACTAAGTGTTACGATCATGTTAACAGGACCCAAGTGCAAAACTACAGACACTGAGACGTAGGTAGGGAAAACCAGGTTTTACTGGGGAATGAGTACAGAGTATGGCAAGGCAGGAATGGCAAGCTGGGGAGACGGGCTGGTGCAGGAGCGGGGTGAACGGAGCTGGGAGACAGGCAGACAGGACGATAGGCAGGGAACCGGGGCGACAGACAGGCAGGCAGGGTAGACAGGCGGTGGTAGGTCGGCAGGCGGGAGTCAGGGAAGGAGACTGGATCTGGACACAGGATAACAGGGTTAGTCAAAAGGCGTAGGGAGATAAACTGCAAAGCGGCCACGAAATGAGACTGCCGGAGCAGTACAAACAACGATCTGGCGATGAGGGGATGGAAAGCCGGGGTTCTTATACTGGAGGTGATGACTTGATGGACTGCAGGTGTGAGGTGGATGATGAGCCAGGGAGGAGCCGGAGTCTGGAGCCACGCCCACCAACACACACACACAAACACAGACAGAGACAGACAGGTAGAGAGACTGCTAGGAGGCAGAAGTGGAGGGTGTGACACTAAAGCTATGCACAAATTGCTATGCTCAATTTACCCTGCAAAGCCATCCCAAGTGCATTGTCTTTTCCCTCAAACAAACACACGCTCACACACGAGCAGACAATAGCTTCTACCGGCACAGGTAAACAAAGGCTCCAGGCGCGCCGCGAGTGCTAGGCCATGACAAAAACGGGAAGGGAAGGATGGCGGTAAAATAAGAGTATTTATTATAATAAAGTAAACAACTGAAGAAATAACTAGAAATTTGGAGTGTGTCAGTCAGTAACATCAGTAATGTAAATGTGGATGCGTGAGCAATGGAGTGTATAGTGTTGTAATGCAGAAACAAAGGCTAAAGTCAACCGAAAGCAAAAAGCCTGTAGCTGCTGGCTGGGAGGAATGCAGGTGAGAGAGAGCCCCCAACAATGCTGGGAGTTGGCCTTTTATGCCATGAAAGCACTTGGCCCAGGTGTTCCGAATCTGGCTGACTGCCACGCCCGCCTTCCTCTGGTACCTCTATGACACAGTACAACCACAACCACACCAGCAACAATACAGTACGTCACAACAATAAATACCTGAGGTAATTGTTTATAGTGTCAGACCTGGGGCCTGTTCCAAGAAGCAGGTTCAGCAAACTCTGAGTCTAACCCTGCACTCTGAGTTGATTCATTCCGAGATGGCCAAGTCTGAGTTTTCGGTTCCAGAACGGCTGATTTGAGTTAGTTCAATCAATTTTGAGTATGTTCACCTTGAGTTAAGCGCGTGCGCGACGACAATAAAAAGCCATCATCAATGGAGGTCCGATACTACGATTCACCATGGCAACCAGCAAGCAGAAGGGTTGTAAAGGAGAGGGAATTGGCGTGGGAGAGAATCGCTGCCCGAGTCAATGCATACGTTTGAATGCAGCAGTGTATTCATTTAACATTTAACCACACTTTCTTATAATATTACCTACATGTGAGAAAGTGGTGGAATGGTATTGGAAAAAAAATATTTTCATTTAGGTGCAATCCCACGGGCAGCAGCTGAAAATGAAATATAAAAACATTACATTCATTTAGCAGATGCTTTTATCCAAAGGTGATAGTTAACACTATGTGAGGATCGAACCCACAACCCTGAGACTGAGAGTCTAATGCTCTACTAACTGAGCTGTCTGGGCTAAACATACTTCAAATGGTGTACTTGGGGTGGCAAATTAGAAAGGCAGATCTAGAAATGTAATTACTCGAACCTAAGTTAGAGGTGGGTGCATGGTCACAGGTGAAATGTGTTGTTGGAACAATATAAAGATACTAACTGTTGCTTTTGTATTTGTAGGAAATAAAGAAGACCAAATGAAATGTGTCTTTATTTGACTGCTCGGGGTGGTGGTAGCTTAATCCGTGAACTGTAAACGGCATATTATATCTCGGACAGCTCTTCCATCCTGGACATAGAACATCTAATCGGGATCTCAAAATCCTCTCCCGACGTAAGGCTATGCAAATTACTTCCGCTTGAATATCGATCGGGTTACCGAGTAAAGGACACGCCATGTCCGACAGCTGCTTCAGGTTCAGCAGAGGGAGGAGACAGGGAGAAAGTCAGGGTTTGTTCAAGAAAACCTGCCAGCGAGCAGGTTAGGTTCACAGAGTCAGTTACCATGGTAATTGACTCAGAGTTTGAGTTACCTCTCTTTCTGGAACGGAGAACCCAGAGTTTCCCTCATCTCAGGGTTAACAAACTCAGAGTTTTCACTAAACCCGCTTCTTGGAACAGGACCCTGTTACTAATGAGTCTCTTGTATTGTAGGTCTATCAGCTGCTGTTTTGCCTTGATAGTTTTACCTGAAAATCCTATTTCTGTCTTCAGTCAGTGCTTTGCCTGTCCTGCCTGCTGTAATTGTTTGTTTGTGGACTAGGTGTTTGTATTTTAGGTTGAACCAACTGGGGGCTGTTCCACAAAGCAGGCTTAGAAAAGCGGCGATTAACCTCGCAAGCTTGGTTTGAATTAACCTAACAAATCAATCGGGGCTAAAGCGGTTCCACGAAGCCCAAGTCAAGCTACCGTGATCGGGCTAAACAGAGCCAGGCTCAAGCAATCCAGATAATTGCGCGTGCACATTTATACACAGTTTATTTAAGCAGCCCGAGAGGTCGATCATGGATCTGATCGATTCATCTTGGTGAAAAATGACGGTAAAGACAGAGCCGCAATGTTCAGGACACTGAACAGCGACTTTTAGTGGAGGTCTATGGAGAATTCAGCCATATTACAATGAAAAGGGAAATACGATTTCCATAAATAAAGGGAGAGAGAAAGATTGGCAACGAATTGCTGCTAGATTGAATGCGTAAGTAATTGTTGAATTAAAAACGAACAAATTGTATAGACCTTATTAATATTATGTGTTCCAACAATATTAAAGAACTGAAAAGCTGTGCTAAAAATATTATAAATGAAACCATGCCATTTATGAAACCTCAAGACTGTAAATGTACTATCTATCGCCATAAATTATGTAGTAAAGGCTGTACGTAAGGTTTCATCTTACTACATTACAATCATCGTACTGTACTGGACCCTATATGGGGATCGAACTCACAACCTTAAGACTGAGAGTCTCATGCTCTACTGACTGAGCTGTTCGGGCTGGTTCTTACTTTATTATATTTTATGAAATCGGTTTTCATCTGAAATGATCGGTTGAAAGCGTGTTCTACAGTGACTGTATATCCCATACAGAAACAGTGAATGCGTCTCCTAGCAACCGTGGAAACATCTTGACATATATTCAAGGTACTTTATTATTTCACTGAATTTCTTAAATAAAAATAATTTAGAAAATAAAATAATATTATGTCATCAAATAATTATTTCTATAAGTTGTAACCGTTTTCTAAAAGCAATACGGCACTTGAGGTCTCGCTGGACACTCATGGTTAAATGGGGTTGCCTAACAACGCTCTGAACCGTGACTGTATCCCCGATACAGCGTACATCATTTTATATTTTTTATTTTCTCTTAACGTTACATTTTATGTCTGATAGTGTAGGGTCTAGGGTAATAGTGTTGAACATTAGGATGGCGGAACCTTGTTTGAAAATCATTGCGTTTCAGTCGGATCAGTGTTACAGGAGTACCGATTCAGCTTCAACTGTGGTTTAGCCTGATATCTAGCCTGCCCCGAGGCAGTTTGGAAGCATAAGTTGCCACAGCAACTTGGCTTGAACTATGCTGAGCTTGCTTTGTGGAACCGAATAAGCCTGAAAATGAGCCAGACTAAGCGAAATAAGCCTGGATAAGTGGTAAGCTCGCTTTGTGGAACACCCCTCTGGTTTTGTGCTTATTCTTATGTTTTGTTTTCATTGATTAATGTTTGGTTATTCCCCTTTAGTGGAGCTCTGGCTGGCTTGTGGTGGAGGCTAGGCACTTGTGTGGTTCCCTTCACCGGTTGGAGTGATAAGCGCACTGGGACACAGTATTGTGTAGTGATTTGAATTGTGGTTGGGCTAATATAAACACCACACAGACAGGTAAGTGTCCAGAATAACCAGGACAGGAGGTCAATGGCTCAAAAGATAGAAAATGTATTCACAATCACATATATAAAAACCCTTAAAAGAGTGCAATCAAGCAGGCCTAAAGCTACACAGTAGCAGTTCTTAATGTTGTGCAATTGATTAAGCACTGGCAAAATCACTTGACATAAATAGCAAAGGTGCATAGGAAGGAAGGTGAGGTCACCGATACATTTAGGACCCAATCCACTTAATAAAAAACAGAATAAGAGCCCATGGGGCTAATATGCACACGTTTAAGAATCACACATGGGATACAAGTTACCACTGCACACCTTATTTGAGCACACCAAAAGGGGTCTCTGAATTTGTATGGCGCCAAACAGTGACAGTCAATATTGCAGTCCTATAAAAATATACATAGTATTAGGCTACATTGAGATTATATTTTAGAAAACAATGTTTTCATAAAATTATCAAACCTTTAAACCTTTAAAAATAGGACCCACGACAGCGGCGTGCTTGCTGTCGTGATGCCGGATAAGTAGTACCTCCCACTCCAGGTTTGCACCTTGCCTCTACGGCACTAACAGATTACTGGAAGCTAAAATGAAATAAAAAAAATACATTTGTTACATCTGGCACTGCTGCGACAGTGCAATGTTATTCATGCGCAATGTTCTGTTGACATGACCGGATCTACTTTTGTGTGTTGTTGTTAATTAAATGGAGCACGCTCCAACGTTAGCTCCGATCTCAGTTTCCATTATTCCTAGAAATCCTACATAACATTGGCGACGAGAATGGCTGATTGTTCCATACCACCACCCTCTCCCTTCCTAGCCCTGCCGGGAGAGCCACCGACGCCGTGGCCCCGCTGGATTTCCTCGTTCGAAACTTATATCCTAGCTGCCGGCCTGGAGAAAGTATCCGCGGAGAGGAAACGTGCGCTGCTGCTACACTGTCTAGGAGCAGAGGGACAGCGCGTGTTTGAAACTCTCGGCCCCGCAGCGACGTACAAAGAGGCTGCGGACCTACTGAAAAACATTTCGCCACCCCACAGAGTGCTCTTCTCCGCCGTGTCATATTCGGACGGAGGCACCAACGCCCGGGTGAGTCGGTGACGCAGTACGTGGCTGATCTACGAGGTTTGGCTAGCTCATGCAAGTTTTGGGCGTTACAAGACGAAATGATAAGAGACCACCTCATATTGCACACGAACTGTGACAAGATTAGGGAAACACTGTTGATGGAAAACGATGAGTTGACATTAGCAGCAGCTTTAAACCTAGCAGTCCGGGTCGAATCTGCTCTCGAATGTGCAGCTACTTTGTCTGCCTCTTCCAACTCGCTAGCACTGGACAAGGCAGCGGGCGCGCTCGTCTCACAGGTGCCCCTCCTCCACGTGAATGCAGACAGCAGCGGGGAGAGCGTACTACTAGCCTCTCAGTCACGTGACCGCCCACACCAGCCGTGTGGGAATTGTGGCTCTTCTGCACACAATTCTAGAGCTCAGACCTGTCCTGCCCGTGGTAAAACCTGCTCCAACTGCGGAAAGCTGAATCACTTCCACAAAGTCTGTAGGTCTGCCCCAGCTAGAGCCTCCCAGCCACCTACCACAATCATCCACAATGTCAGCTCAGGACGAGTGCCATTTAAAACATGCTCATTGCTCATTGGTGGTTGGTGATGTCACTCTGCCCCTCCTCCTAGACACCGGAGCCACAGTGTCCCTCCTGAACTTGGCGACTTATGCACAGTTCTTCTCCCACGAGCCACTGGGGCCGCCCACCACCACCCTGCGTGGCTATGCCAACTCCGAGATTGATATTGTGGGCTCCCTTCAGCTACCTGTGAAATACGGAGAGAAGACACTGCCAGTCTTCAGGTTCAATATCGCACGCCACGGGACCAACCTCCTAGGCCTCGACCTCTTCAACGGCCTCGGTTTCACTCTGCTAGACACCACTGGCTCTGAGATCCATACCGTTGCCATCCCCTGGCAGCAACAGTGGCCTGCGCTGTTCAGCGGTGTGGGCTGCATTGATACCTTCGCCCACCAGCACCTGTTAGACCCGCAGGTGGCGCCTGTCATCCAGCCCCTCCGCCGCTCCCCCCTGGCCCTCCGCGATGACATCTCCTCTGAGCTACAGAGCATGCTTGATGGCGACATCATCGAGCAGGTGAATGCGTCGCCCTGGATCTCCAACATTGTGGTGGCAAAGAAGAAGTCTGGGGGACTGCGACTCTGCGTGGACTTGAGAGTGGTAAACAAGGCCATCATCCCTGACAAATATCCCTTGCCAACGACAGAGGAGCTCACCGCCCAGTTCCACGGGTCCACTGTTTTCTCCAAACTGGACCTCCGCCAGGGCTACCTCCAAGTGCCACTACACCCCGAGAGCCGCAACCTCACTGCGTTTATCACCCACAAAGGGGTCTTCCGCTACAAACGCATGGCTTTCGGTCTAAGCAGCTGCTTCCAAAAGATCATGGCCTCCATCTTTGCTGGGATCCCGGGTGTGGCCATCTACCTTGACGACATCGTGGTTCACGGAGCCACCGTCGAGAGCCACGACGAGCGCCTCCACAGCGTGTTCAGCGCAATGGCCAAGCACCACCTCACACTCAACGGCGAGAAGTGTGTCCTCGACGCCCCGGCCATTGAGTTTGTGGGGTTCTGCCTCTCGGCTGACGGCATATACCCACTCCACTCAAACACAGACGACATCCACCGTGTCCCGGAGCCCACCTCAGCTGCTCAGTTGGCCTCCTTCCTGGGCATGACGGCGTTCTACCTCCGCTTCCTGCCACAGTACTCGGCCACGACTGCGCCACTGCGCCAGCTGCTAAAACATGACGAGCCCTGGCTCTGGACGCCTGCCTGCTCGGACGCCGTGCGCCTCCTGAAGGCCCAGCTCACCTCACCACCAGTCCTAGCGCACTTCGACCTGGCCAGCCCCACCCTTGTCACATGCGACGCTTCCGCCACGGCCATTGGTGCTGTGATGTCCCAGCTGCAAGAGGGGGTTGAGAGGCCGATCGCCTTCGCCTCACGGGCTCTCAGCCCCACGGAACAGAGGTACTCAGTGGGGGAGCAGGAAGCCCTAGCGTGCCTCTGGGCATGTGAGCGCTGGCACATGTACCTCTACGGACGCCCATTCACACTGAGGACGGACCACCAGGCCCTCACCACCCTCCTGGCCACGTCAGGCACTGGCCACAAACCACTCCGTCTCCACCGTTGGGCCGACCGCCTGCAGCAGTACAACTTCCGCCTACAGTTCACGCCAGCCCGGGACAACGTGGTGGCTGACCTGCTGTCACGCTCAATCCCCAACCCACCCTCAGACCCACCTTTGGCCCCCAAACGGGACCAGGCCGAGCACGACCTCGTCCAGCTCCTCCACACACCCCTTCAGGAGACAGTGTCGCTGAGGGAGCTCCAGGACGTCTCAGCTGACGACCCCACCCTCTCTACACTCTCGACCTAGGGCTGGCCGGCGAGGGTACCTGATGAGCTGCTCCCCTACTTCAGGATCAGGGACGAACTGTCGTGCTGGAACGATACCTGCATCGCTCGCGGGCTCTGCACTGTGGTCCCGAGTGCCCTTCGGGCGCGTGTCCTTGCTATGGCGCACGAGGGCCACTTGGGCATAGTCAGGCTCAAGCAGCGGTGCCGCGGTGTGGTGTGGTGGCCAGGCATCGACAGGGAAATCAAGACCCTCGTCAAGGACTGCACTGCTTGCCTTCTTAGCGGCAAGACCAGGGCCCCAGCTCCACCCCCGCCCATGCAGCCGTTGGACTGGCCATCCCAGCCCTGGGAGCACCTGCAACTCGACATCTGTGGCGAGCTGCATGGGGTGCCGCATCACCAGCGTTTCCTCGTCGTGATCTACGACCTGCACTCTAAGTGGCCAGAGGTAACACCTGTGGGTTCGGTCACGGCCAAGGTGTTGATCGACATTCTGGACTCCCTGTTCGCGCATTGGGGCCTGCCCAAGAGGATCACGACCGACAATGGTCCCCAAATGGTCTCCCATGAACTGTCCTCCTATCTGGAGGGGAAAGGGATCCGCCACATCCGCACAGCGTTCTACAACCCGGCTGCGAACGGGGGGGTGGAACGGCTGAATCAGTCACTAAAAAATGGCATCAGGGCCCACCTAGCACAAGGGTACACGCTCACCAACAGCCTCCTCCAGACGCTGCTGCATTACCGGGCCACCCGACACACCACCACAGGAGTCTCCCCAGCCTTCCTCATGCTGGGGCGGGAGCTTCAGCTGCCTCTGGATAGGCTCTGCCCTACACCGGCTCAGGCCCCAACTCACCCGGTTCAAGGCGCAGTTGCCACGCGCCAGCATCTGATGAAGAACCGTTTCGACAGGGCCCGACGTGTTAGACCACCTGCCATTGCTGCCTCGGACTGGGTCAGGATCCGACGACCTCACCATGACAACAAGCTCCAGTCGTTTTGGTCAGACCCTGTCCAGGTCAGCCAACAGCTTGGCCCGGCCTCATTCAGGCTCACTGACGGCACCCGCTGGCATGCTAGCCGCCTGCGTAAGGTGCACGCCCCCCCCGGCCCAGGCCTGGGTGTGCCCACTGCTACAGCTCTGCCGGCCGCACGGTTCGATACCGCACCAGCTCCAGCCCCTCCGGCCCAGCCCGAGGTCGTGGGGCCACCACCAGTGGTTGTTGCTGCACCTGAGCCCCGCCCAGTTCGGGCACGCAGCAGGCCTGAGCACCTGCGTGACTTTGTAACTGAGTATCACTCCTAGGTTCTGTGAGGGGGGAGGAAATGTTACATCTGGCACTGCTGCGACAGTGCAATGTTATTCATGCGCAATGTTCTGTTGACATGACCGGATCTACTTTTGTGTGTTGTTGTTAATTAAATGGAGCACGCTCCAACGTTAGCTCCGATCTCAGTTTCCATTATTCCTAGAAATCCTACATAACAACATTAATTTGTGCATTTTACAACCCAACATGGCGACACAATTTGTATGACACTGCATTTACTATTACTGTTATTACCGTACTGTGCCTATACGGTAACCAATCTTCCCTCAACCGCTGTTCTCTGGGCTCGCAGCAAGCGTTTGTGCCGTGTCTGCAGCTCACTGCACTTCCTCGTTCTGCGAACCGGTAGTAGAGAGAGAGAGAGAGAGCGCTAGCTTCCGTGTTCCCTTTATAGGTTTCCCCAGGGTCCTAAAGACCTCCCATTACAATTGTACAACTGCTTGCAGTGGTTGCCTGTTTGCCGTGGTTGCCGTCTGCCGTGAGTACACAAGTGGTGGCTAAGTTGTGGCACTCCTGGAACACACCCTTAAAGTAAGCTGCCTCCCCGTTGCTGGCCTCTGCCCACTTTCCGTTTCCCCTTTCCTTTGGTAGTTTCCCTTTCATAGTAGTTTTAAGTACTGGAAGTGTTTTTATTAAAAGAATTGCACTGTTAAAATAACTAATTGTAATAAATCTTTGCTACTTTTTCATAAAGATTTGATTAATTTCCTTTGCATCTCTAACCAATTCTCTCCATAGACACTTCCAGTCATCAGTTATTCAATAAATTGGCATTTCTGTCTTGCTTCAGTTACTGAACTTGTGTAGCCTGTGTATGACCAAGGTTTTAGACTAGGTTTCTCTAATACTTCCTGGGGTGAAATTCCCCAGGTGGCGTAGTCGGGTCATTTATATTCTGTTTGCTTACACCTCCACCCTGCCACATTCTGGCGTTGTCAGAGCTAGGTCCAGAGAACCCAGACTGTATATCAGAGTTGATGTCAGCTTGTCCACACATAACCCTATTAATGGGAGGAATTGAGGTTCAATGTTTGGTTGATACAGGGTCAGTGGTGTCCACCATAACTGAAAGTTTCTTTGTCCAGAACTTTGAACCCTGGGGTGCGGAGAAGCTCTGGTCATGTCATTGGCTACGGCTTCAAGCCGCTAATGGGCTGGACATACCCTATGTTGGTTACCTTGAGCTTGATGTTGCGCTTTGCGATAAGGTAATTACCAAGCGTGGTGTGTTGGTCGTTAAAAAAAACCCTGGTCATTAATCTGCTGCCCCAGGTATTCTAGGTATCCAATCCAATCCAATCCAACTTTATTTATAAAGCACATTTAAAACAATACAGTTGACCAAAGTGCTGTACAATCAATCAATCGTAAAAACTTAAAAACACAATAAAACACAAGGACCAGTTTAAGAGACAGAATGACAGTAATATAAAAGCAACAAGACCAAACAAAAAGAAAAATGCAACTCTCATACTGAGTTAAAAGCCAAGGAGTACAAATGTGTTTTGAGGCGAGATTTAAAAACAGACAATGTAGGGGCCAGCCTAACATGTAGAGGCAGCTCGTTCCAGAGTTTGGGGGCTACAACTGCAAAAGCGCGATCTCCCCTGAGCTTAAGCTTTGCCTTAGGTACAACCAGGAGCAACTGATCAGCGGACCTGAGTGACCTTAATGGAACATATCGCTGTAAAACATCAGAGAGATAAGGTGGAGCTAGCCCATTTAATGACTTGTAAGCAAACAATAAAATCTTAAAATGAATCCTAAAACGTACAGGGAGCCAGTGGAGGGAGGCCAGTACGGGGGAAATGTGCTCTCGCTTGCGCGTTCCTGTTAAAAGACGAGCTGCAGCATTCTGGACCAACTGCAGGCGTGAGAGAGAGGTATGAACATTATCAGAACATGTTACAGGGAGTTATTTGTACACCATGGCCCTGCTCTTTTTGATTTGCCCGCTGTGTCACAGGCCCCCAGCCAATTCCAACAAGCACTACAACAGTGTCACCAGGCTCAGGTCAATGTGCCCCCTGACCGCTCGGGCAGAGTACGAGTCAAGGGTAGAAGGGTTTTCAGAGTTCCTGGTGGTACCATGAAGCTTGTGGCAGCGACCTGCTCCCAGCACCTCTTGGGTAACAATGCCTTGTTTGAACCTCTGGGTGCCGGATTACCTGCTGGTTTACTAGCATCCTCAGTTCTGGTGCAAATGACAAGAGGTACTGTTTACATCCCTATAGTCAATGTGGGGGTCAACAATGTTGTAGTGTATGCAGGAGACATCGGCCCCCCCTCTTCGGACCATACAAAATACACAGCAACACCCAAAGACTAACACATTCCTCTCCCAGGGCCTTGCTATGAGGTCAAGACCCCTGCTGTGCTCCCAGGAACCCAAGGAACCCCCTTTGCAGCAAAAGCTGCCAAAAAGTAACACTTTGCAGGTCCGACTAGCCCGCTCTGGTGCCATTAGGAGATGGGGCCGGGGACATGTACCTTTTCACAAGTTCATACTTTACATGTACCAGGCCTATACTTTACTGTACTGTGCACATATCAAATCATTGCTAAGAACATCAGAACCTGATTATCAACACAGAAACAGAACTAACTAAGGACTTAGATCCAATTCTCTAATCACTGATCCGTTACTTCATTCACAGGTAACTCAGTACCTTTTTATCAAAAATGAATCCCAATTAAGACCCTGGATTGCGAGGGCAGAAGGGAAACCTCCCTATCTAACTAAATAGCAGACAATTCTCTCATAGGGATTGGAAAAGGTCCCTTATCTCTATATAGGTGGCCAGACAGAGAGTCTGTTTCATCAGCAGAAACAGTAAGCTCTCACTTCACTGCAGCTCCGGGTCACGACACCAAATTGTTGAGGAAAAACTCAGATGAGACGAAGCTGGCAGATCATCAGTCAGCTCAATGGGAGTACCAAACTCCAAAAAGGAGCAGAACTCTGAAACTAAGGCAAACCTCTACAATCTTTATAATGAAGGTTACATGAGTCACATAATGTGGTTTAGATTTTCTAGTCTTCTCATTGGTCTATAATCACCTCATCCCAATAACAGCCAATAATATTAGAACATATGTAGGTTACAACTAGTTACAATATTTTTTCTGTAATAAGGAACTAATTTCAGACAGCTTCAAAGTAGCAGGCTCATCACAGTATCTTATTTATTACCAGACAAGGGGCCTCCCTACTCCTGCATAATGAACATGACATGACCTCTTAGGGTATGTTTATAGCAAACTTCAGCAAATGTCACTCATATTTTCTTTAATTAGAAAAGGAAGCGAAAGCAGCAGCAGAAAGTGCTCACTGTATTCCGATCTCACAGGTGGCTTTTATAATATATATGGAAATAATGTATTTCCACTTATACAGTTTGATTGTACATAGTATAGATGTAGATGTAGACATACTATGAATTTACCTTATACCCTACCCTCTCAATCGAGTTGCATATTAAGGAGACTACTAAAACAGTGTTTTATCATCTTCGCAATATTGCCAAGATTCATCCCATACTAACAAAGGCAGACGCAGAAATTTTAGTACACTAAAATCCAATTGGTTTGGAATGCTGCTGCCAGAATCCTGACCAAAACTAGGAAATCTGACACCTATCCTGACCTCATTACACTGGCTCCCAATTCAGGCCAGATGTGACTTCAAAGTGCTTCTACTTACATATAAATCATTACATGGGATGGCACCGTCCTACTTATCAGATCTGATCAAACCATATAAACTGCCATGTGCCCTCAGATCACAGGACACTGGCTACCTGTCTATACCAGCAGTCAAAGTTCTTACCGGGCTCCCCATCTCTGGAATCGTCTGACAGACAGTCTCCCACTCCTAGGATGATGCTAACTGAGCTGGTGTTTGCTGTGATGCCCCACATCAGATCTGGGTGTCCCAAATAAACCTTTATGCACTCTGTATACGCTGCTTGCCCAAACTTGGCATCTATTGCACGCCCGACCGTCCTGGTAGGGGGATCCCTCTCTGAGTAGCCCCTACCAAGGTTTCTTCCATTTTTTCCTAAAAGGTTTTGTGGGAGTTTTTCCTTGTCCTCTGTGAGGGTCTAAGGCTGAGGAATGTAGTGTACTAACCATTTATTGTTTTCACACTTTGGGCACTGTGAAGCCCTTTGAGACTGTAACAGTGATTAAGGGCTATACAAATAAAATGTGATTTGAATTATAGATTTATATCACACTAAAAGGTGGTAAACTATTCAAAAGAAATAGTGTATTTACGCACTACATCCCTGGTTTTTACTCAGTCAGTGTGAGCCAAAAGTTAGCTTAACCCATTAATAGATGGACTAAAAATGAATACACAGCTGTCATTTATGTAAGGAGACAAAGGCATGTGCGGAGAGTTGACTGGCTGGCATGCAGTTTTATTTGTTACACAACAAAATTACCAGGTTTTGACTTTCCAACTCAGTAGGCGCGCCTCACACTAGCCCCAAACGCAGGTCAGCTTCTGGCTTTGCAGATGACACCACGCAATCAGAGACAACAATGAATCCATCTACACCACCATCTACTGGTGGCTTGTTGTGCCACCAACCTTGGAAATGAGGTTGACCTTTGCTGCATCAGCATACCCTTGTCACTTTGTTTTATAATGGTCATGGTCTTCTCAAGTTGGTCCGGTTGTTTTCAGCTTAGTCATGACTGTGACCCTTGATTGGCATACACTGGCTTACTGCACTACCAGACTCTTACTACTAAACTACTTGACAATGCTGGAACAATTCTTTGGCTTTGAATCTAGTGTTTAAATGTTTAGTCTACAGTCACACAGGTCTTGCCTTGCAGTGTGATAATTACTGTGCTTGCTTCAGCAAAAACACTCATATCCTTGTACTTTATTAGTCTTCAGCAGCCGCAGTCAACACTGATCACACACGCCAGCAGACACAGACCATTTACTCACTCACTCAAACAGGGAGACTATTGACAGTTGGGGTGGGCGATACAATACTGTCCAGGATAGTGCCAGTACTATTTCACAATACTCAACTATGTCTTATTATGCATTATTAGTCTTCCTCCTACATATTTGCACTGCTTAAGCTATCAATGCCATTAAACTTTAAAATGTTCAGCATATTCAGCAATGGTAGAATGTACTATTACTTTTAATAATAAATAATTACATACTCAGCTCTCTATCGCTACCTCTAGTACTATTGCTAATACTACAGCTTTGAATACTACCACGAATAGTATTACTACAACAACTACTACTACTTCTACAGCTGATACCGCTACAATTGCTAGTACTGCTCTAGAAACCATTAATAATCACATCGCAACCACCTAGTGAGTCCCAAGCAACCACTAGTAATTACTAGTGGTAACCACCTAGTGAGACCCAACTAGTAATTTATAGTGGTTGCTAGTGTCTCACTAGTTTGTCACCAATAATCACCTAGCAACCACCGAATGAGACTCTAGCAACCACAGTTAACTTGCTTACCATAGCAACCACTAGTAATGACCTAACATAGGCAGCCACTAGTAATGACCGTAGAAACCACTACAAATCATCTAGCAACCCCTGAGTGAGAACCTACCAACCACTATCAACCACCTAGCACTACAAATCATCTAGCGAGAAATAAAGCTTGTGGCACTCAGTGAACTCACCGACTTACCCCAACAGATTACGTTGCAGCCATAGCAGCGCGTTTCGCAACTGCTGATTGAGGCGATCTACCGGAGCAATTCCAAAACTTTTTGTACCTATTTTGTGGTATAAATTACAGATTTGTACACATAGAGCCCAGGTTTAAAAATACCGGAATTCCCCTTTAAGCGCATTACCACCATGCCCCTGCAATCCAGATTTCTCTCACAGCTAGATGTGCTATCTGACAAACTTCTGAAGCTATTCGAAAAGAGAGGAGGACAGATAGGCAAGACTCTACAGAGCATTTTGGCACCCATGACTCAAGTGTACCTCAATGAGGACCCGGCAAATCTAGTGAGAGAGTACGTGTCGAGTATAATTAAGATTCAGTATTTTCAGATTGGCTATCAAATAAAGGCATAAAATGCCCCCAAAAATATTATTCTCAGATGTTGACAATTAAATAACTGTTAGAGGTCCAAAAATGATCTAATATTTCACAAAAAAGCAAAAATTAAAGTCCAAAATATGAATAAAAATGTGTGTGGCATAACTGTCAGGGATTTCAGTTGTTTATAGGGCCCAGAATGCAGACCACGACAAGGGAGTAGGGAAAAAGCGGTTTTAATGATGAAGCAGGTGAAGGGATGGTGGGGGGTGCAGAGGCTGGGCTGGATGGAGCCGGGGCAGGCAGGTGAGGCAGGAGCGAGGTAAGCAGGCAGGCTGGTGGGTAGCGGCGAGGAGACACGAGGAAGGAGGCGTTCAGGGGATCTTGGGAGACAGGAGAATCGGTTAGTACAAACACAGAGGTACACGAGGGAAATACTCAGACAATAGGTCATGAGGGGCCGAGAGAGTCTTCAAAACCCACGACCTGCATGCTTGACCCTCTACCTGCTAAACTGCTTAAAGAAGTATTCCCTATCCTAGGACCCTCCATTCTCTATATGATCAATCAGTCGCTCTCCACTGGCACGGTGCCCTCCGCCTTTAAAACGGCCGTGATCAAGCCACTACTGAAAAAAACCGAACCTTGACCCCGAAGTACTTCAGAACTATAGACCAATCTCAAATCTGCCGTTCCTCTCCAAATTACTTGAACGAACAGTAGCCAGTCAACTTACAGATTTTTTGACAAAAAATAACCTGCTTGATCCCTTTCAATCTGGCTTTAGATCCCTTCACTCGACCGAAACTGCACTTACGAGAGTGGTAAATGATCTTTTGTTAGCTATTGACTCCAATTCAACCTCAGCACTATTGCTACTTGACCTGAGTGCAGCCTTCGACACAATTGATCATGCGATACTCTTGAACCGTCTTGAACATTATATTGGTATCCGGGGATCAGCCCTTTCTTGGTTTAGGTCTTACCTACTTGATAGATCACACCACGTCTTTTACAACAACATGACCTCAGAGTGTTGCAATATGGACTTTGGTGTCCCACAAGGCTCTGTCCTAGGACCACTGCTATTCTCTATCTATATGCTACCACTTGGTGGCATCATTCGCAAATTTGGCATTAACTTCCATTGCTACGCCGATGACACCCAAATTTACATACCAGTCAAACCAACCGATGACACCCAATTCCAAAAACTAGAGGCCTGCCTATCAGAGGTCAAATATTGGATGTCCCTAAACTTCCTACTCCTTAATGGCAGCAAAACTGAGATGCTGATTGTGGGACCGGCTAGACATAGACACTTATTTGAGAATAGTACTCTTAACTTTGATAGTTGTGTAATCTCCCAGAGCCCATACGTTAAAAACCTTGGGGTAAAATTCGACCCTACCCTCTCATTCGAGTTGCACATTAAGGAGATCACTAAATCAGCGTTTTATCATCTTCGCAATATTGCTAAAATTCGACCTATGCTAACAGAGGCAGACGCAGAAATTTTAGTACATGCCTTTGTATCATCCAGAATCGATTATTGCAATGTCCTTTTCTCGGGCTTACCTACTGGGCGCACTAAAAAACTACAACTGGTCCAGAATGCTGCTGCCAGAATCCTGACCAAAACTAGGAAATTCGACCATATAACTCCCATCCTGTCCTCATTACACTGGCTACCAATTCAGGCCAGGTGTGACTTTAAGGTGCTTTTACTTACATATAAATCATTACATGGGATGGCACCGTCCTATTTATCCGATTTGATTAAACCTTATAAACCGCCACGCGCCCTCAGATCTCAGGACGCTGGCTACTTGTCTATCCCAGCAGTCAAAAAGAAAACTGCAGGTAACAGAGCCTTCTCTTACCGGGCTCCCTATCTATGGAACAGTCTGCCTGCCTCAATCAGAGAGGCAGGCTCTATCGAAGTCTTTAAGTCAAGGCTAAAAACCCATTTATTCTCTCTGTCATTTGACCAGCCTTGAGGGAGTGGCTCAGTCTCTTCTCAGAGTAAGGCTAGACCAGTTAGCTCATCCTAGATCAGGGTCCTGCCGATGGATACTAGCATCCTGCCTACATGTCCTATTCTCCTGGTCTACCTGCTCCTGTCCACTGACGCTGGTCATGTCTGTGTGAGTGAGAGTGTGTGTATGGGTGTGTGTGGGTGAGTCTCCTATCTGTTCCAGGCCGCAGCCCGGCAGAGTTGGCGTCTGGTTGGTCCCGCCTCCTAGGACGATGCTGACTGAGCGGACGTTGCGTTCTCCTATCTGGGCAGAGTTGGCGTCTGGTTGGTCCCGCCTCCTAGCACGATGCTGACTGAGCGGACGTTGCGTTCTCCTATGTGGGCAGTGTTGGCGCCTGCATGGTCCCCTAGTCCTATGATGACGCTGACTGAGTTGCCGTTGCTGTGATGCCGCCCCATCAGATCTGGATGTCCCACCAAAATAAACTTTCATATATTGTGTATACGCTGCTTGCCCAAACTCGGCATCTATTGCACGCCCAACCGTCCTGGTAGGGGGATCCCTCTCTGAGTAGCCCCTCCCAAGGTTTCTCCCAATTTTCCCAGTGAGGGTTTGTGGGAGTTTTTCCTTGTCCTCTCTGAGGGTCTAAGGCTGGGGGATGTCGTGTACTAACCATTTATTATTTTCACATGTTGGGCACTGTGAAGCCCTTAGAGACTGTAACGGTGATTAAGGGCTATACAAATAAATGTGATTTGATTTGATTTGATTTGAGAGTGTCTACCACGGAAGTTGGCGGAACAATCTGGCGACGAGTGGTTGAAGAGCCGGCAGTATATGTACTGCTGGGCTGATGAGATGATGGAAGGCAGGTGTGGAGGGAAGGCAGGGCCAGGAGAGGGAGCCACACCCACACCACACACACACACACACACACACACAGACATACAATGAGAGACAGACAGGGGAGGTGGAGACACAAGGGAGGTAGAGACACAGGGAAAACCCGGGGTCGGGGCTGGAGCCATGACAATAACTTTGTTTTTTCTTCTTTCATCTCCCATTAATCATCTCATAACCCCTCCGATTTATCTTGTGACCCTTTGGAGGGGCCTGCACTAAACTAGCTAACTGTATATAAAGTACTTAAAAATAGTTCCACCTCAAGCAGCTACAACAGTAAAATGCTACTTCAAGCATTGATACATCAGTAGCACTCTAATAATCTCATATATAATATATTGGTCACAGGGACCATTTTCTGCAGATAGAGTACTTGTACTTTTGATCCTAGGAGTTTGAACTTTCACTCCTAATGGAGTATTTTTACTTATATTAACTTACGCAGACATTGGGTATACAATTTCCAGTGCTAAATATATGCACTGGAAAAATTTGTTTTATCTGATCTAATTTTGTTTCATTTTGTGACTGCACTCTGCAGGCAGAAGACGAAGCCCTCATCCAAGGATCCATTGAGGAGACCACAGTGGGAATATACGTTGCCAAACAAAGAGATGCCACTGATAAACCAGAGGACATTGGGATTGTCCTGGAAGGCCAGATGGTACTGCAAGATCTGGACAGCGTTGCATTATCTGCTGCCATGTTGTTTGGCTTAATGTATGCTTTGAACCTCAACTACCCTCCTGAACTGAAGTACTCTTTCAAAGTGCTCCAGAAAGTTGTGATGGAGCTGGGAGGTAACGCACTCTCTAAGAAAGCCCAAGTTCTCAAAAACAGACAGTGAGCTGTTGCCATGTTATTGCATAGCAGACACAATGCAGTTTCCCATGTTTGCCTCTTGGAATAGGGACCATTGTTGCTCTTTCATTGCACTGATCCTGGACTTTAGACAAGCACTTATGCAACTCACTTGCACTGCCTTAATGTATGCTACCTCACATTTTAATTGAAATGCATGGAGCCTTGAATAGAGGGTAGCTTTGCTTCAAGAATGCCCCTTCTGAACCAGTTTCTTTTTATTGTATTTTGTTTATTTTTTTGCGACAATGTTTATCTATAGCATGTGTACGGTGTAGTTTTCAGAAGATTGTTTCTCCCAGGGTCATATATTCCATCCATTTCCAGGCATCAAAGTGCCTTGTCAGATTTGCAGATTTTTCTTTCAATAATGGAGCTGCCACAGAAGGTGTATTTTTTTTTCCCCTTTTAGGGTTCGGGGGTGATTTATTTTTGATTTTGATTTTGATTTGCCTTTGAAATGGTTATGGAGCAGTCATGATTCACAATTTTCAAACACTAGATCTATTTTGTAAGGAGAATAATTATTTCCTTAAACTTGTGTTCTTTTCAGGTTCTAATTGTAGTGATTGTTTATTATGCTCTCGTGACGTTGGGTCCTGCTTTACTACCTACAAATTGGAAGTCAGAACTATTTGCACTACATTACTCTGATATTTAACCATTCTCTATTGATGTTGGTTTGTTGTCATAAGGAAGCTGTTTTAAGTGTTGCATTAGGTTGTAGGAGTTATGGATGTTTACTATGCACTCTTTTGATAACATGGTTAACAAGTGTTGTCCTTGTAAAGGAGATGTGTTTGTGCATACATCCGTGCATACACACACACACACCCACCCACACACACACATATATATATATATATATATATACACATACATACACCACTGACAAGTGGTTTTTGGCTGTGATTCAATTTTTCTTTGATTTTCTGGCATAGTTTATGATGAAGGGGGAAAAAAGCCAAAAACTTGTTTGAACTATTGTGTGGATTTGTAGTCCAGTGTTAAAGTTGTCCTATAGTTGTTTATTTAAGTAACAGAAATCAGTTTATCATGTAGAATGGATATAGAAAGTATGCTTTACAACTTAATAGTGTGATTGAACAGAACAACATTGCGTGTACTTTACATTAAAAAGTCATGTTGCTTTAATGGATGGTAATTTAATATACTGAACATAAAAAAGTCATGTTGGTTTAACAAATAAGAATTCAGTATATTGAACGTAAATAAATCAGTTTTAGTAAACATAACTTTAATATGTGCAACCGATGTACATATTTCTTTCATGTAAATCCAACAGACTTTTTTTTTCAGTGTAAAGCCAATGGAGAAGTAGGGATACAAGAACTAGCCTCTAATCTACACTATGGAGCGCTGGATACATTGAGCCAATACGTTAATGAGATAACATTCACTCTTAGATTTATTTTATAACCAGAAAAGGAACCACATTTTTTCAACAAGGATATGATTACAGGGATGGTGGAAACCGGATTAGAAACAGAGTAATAAGAACAGAACAGCTGCTTCCCTTTAATGAACCCAGTTTGTTCCTCAGATAATGTTTGGAAGTATATTTTCCAACCGAGTAGCTAAAACCTCTGTAATGGGCCTGTAAGAACTACAAGATGTGGGGTCCTTAACATTATGGAGGCTTGTGTTAATGTTTCAGGCAAGGAATAGTTTTCCGGGGATTGATTGTACATAGATAAGAGAAGTGGAGTCAATTTGTTCTGGAATTTTTTGAAGAACTCTACCGGAAATCCATCAGGACCTGAGGCTTTATTATTTTGCATTGTATTTACCGCCTTTGTAATTTCCTCTATGGTTAAGGGTTCGAGTCAGATGAATCTATTGTAGAGGCATCTAGGTTCTGTAAGGAGGAGGTCATCACAGTAATGTCTGCTGAATACTCTGATGTATATATGGTAGAATAAAAGGATGTGAAGGTGGCATTGATGTCATCAGGATCAGATACTAAGGTGCCAGATTAATCTTTAATCTGTGGAATCAGGTGTGAAGCTGCCTGGCGCCTTATCTGGTGTGCAAGTAATCGACTAGCTTTGTCTCCATGTTCATAATAAGAGCTATGGGAGTGAAGTAGGAGGAGCATTATCTGTGGTTATAAGATCAAACTCAGCCTGCAGATGAAGACGACATTTATGTAATTCTGGTGATGGGCTATTGGCATACTGTAGGTCAATATTACGAATGTCCGAGTTGAGCTCCTGCAACATGAAGCTTTCTTGAGTGAGAGGAATATGAAATTATTTGTCCTCACAGGCATGCTTTCAACGTTTCCCACAGCAATAAACAGGTTGAAACATAGCTAACAAAGTCATCATCAGACAAAAGGAGAGAGCCAACCCAGATAGCAAGGTGGCATTGATTCAACATTGAAATATGGTCAAAAGTATTCATTTTTGGTCATTGAAAAATCAACATTGAACCAAAATTTATATTTGGTTAGATTTTCAACATTGAAAATGTGATGTTAAATAATATTGATTCAACAATGATATTTGGTGAGTTTTTCAACATTGAGAAGGTGATATTGAATCAACACTGATAAGTGAGGTTTTCAAAATTGAAAAGTTGACATTGAATCAATCCAATCTCTAGATTACTGAATGAGCAACAATGATGATACAGCTTGGAATAAATACCATACAATAATCATAAAGAGCAAGGTAAAAAAAAATCAGGCAAAAAGCACAACAATATAATAAAAGTAAGTGATTGGGTGTATGTGTAGATGCAGGCAGTAGCAGGATACAAGCCCTCAGGGTAGGTGAAGGTTCACGATTGATCTGGACCCTTGCTAAATTTCGGGGTAAATGTAGATGTTAGAATTAAATTGTCAAAATCTGAAGGAAAAGGCCTATTCTCAAGAAAAGCAAATAATATGTGGTAACATAGCTGGAACAGAGAAATAAAGGGGAGGCATTTATATTCTTAGCAAAGGAAAGTGGGTGTTGTAAAGAACAGGGGGAGGAATAGGAAGGAGGAGGTGACAATGGCGAGAATACGAATTGGACACAGTGGGTTGAATAGTATACTACATATGATAGGTAAACATAATCGGATCTTTGTGAAGAATGCCAAGTGCGGGAGACTGTGGAGCATGTATTAGCTGAGTACAGGAGATACGTATGTGGTGGAGAGAGGGTGAATGGGAGGAACAGCACACTTCTACAAATAATTCTGCATATTTTGATGTATGACACGTGTATGTAACATAAAAACTGTTGGACTACTAGTTACGTACCCACAAGGTCCAAAAAAAAAAAAGGGAAAATCTGCAATAACTCAGTAATTATGCAAATTGATGCAGATGTTTTTTCAAACAATGTTTAGTCACATTTGTGATAATTTGTGATGCCAATAAGAGTATTTTGTAATATGTACCTTGTGTGGGTTTTGAATGCACTAATCTGAGTATACTACTAATACTTTATTACAAATATTAATCAAAAATACAGTAATTAAATTCAAACTGAAAGGTGAACGCCTGTACTATCCATTTCCTGTCAGTATGACAGAACACCATTTTATTTTATTTGCCCCAAGTTTTGATGTGCAATATGTTAAGATAATGTGTAAATATGTGTTATGTTGTTGGTTGAAATACATGTGTTAATAGAGTTAGCTAGCCTATAGTGAGTCTATAGTTAATGTATGGTAATGTCCATGGTTAGTTAGCTTACAGTTGGCCCACTGGTAGCTGCTGTTGTAAAGTTGCAGTGTCCCTGCATTATCTGGATAGAGGAATAGATATATATCTAATATAAACTGTCAAGAATACAGTGTTTTAAAGTGTCTGAAAGGCACAAGGTCAATGTGTGTTTTATAACACAGGATATATTGTATAAGGAATATTGTTTTTATGTAATTAATATTCAATAACAGCATTAGCTGAATGTATTGAAGAGAATGTGTATGGATTTAATGATTTTACAAATGGACATTGATATTAACAATCAGTCCCACCAGGATTTTTTTCTGATTATGATTATTCAATTCAATCATTATACAAAATGATTGAATTGAATAATCATAATCAGCAGCGGCTTTTATCAAAAAATGCGATTCAATTTGCAATATATTTTCGTGTTATCTTGTGGTAAAACAGCAGGAATTGATGAAAATTTCAAGGCCCCCATAACATTGTAAACTGCCCACTCTGTTTTGAAAAAAGTTGAAAGTTGTTTGAAAAAGTTGTTTTTTTAAGTAGTAGAGTAATCGTCACACATTAACACCTCCTGGGGCCACCGGCTGAAAACTAGTTTTACTACACATGATCTCTGTCTAGTGCCTTTCTTTGTCTTTCATTCCTTTTTAATCCTAGTTTTCTTTACAATGTTTTTGTTTGTTTATTTCCCTTTAGGCTGCAATGCAGCATATCTACAATTTGTCATTACATCATTAGTTGACCCATCATGTTCTCGTCCTGCTCTAATCTCCCTATCAGGCGTGTCAGGTCTGTCAGTGCTGCCAGTTTGACGCCGAGAAAAAGGCTCAGGATAACAAGACAGCAAATGGTGCAAATTGCATATTTAAATTTAGCAATTTTTTATTTTTAAAAAAACAACCTCCCGAACATGTAGGAGTGTTGATGTGGAAGCATTGTGACAATTTGAGCGTTTTATGCGGGAATATTGCGGGGGTTTGGCAAAATTGCAAGCTCTTGCAAGTATTGCGGCAATTAGTTGAACTTGAACTGATCGCAAGATCGCAACATCCTGGAGGGACTGAACAATGAGCTTAGACCTGTACAGTGAAAAGGCGTTTCACTGTACACTGTTCACAACATCTCCTGGTATCATCTTTATATCCTGTCATTTCAGACAACAAAAATTAACTGTTACGCCCGGTCCCATACCCTGGGACCCGAAAGACAACGTACTACATATAATTACGCACATTTTGATATATGAAACTGTGGCAGCTGGGAGGAGGGTGGGGTGAGGCTTAACTTGGATCCAGGGGAGAGTTGAGTCGGTGGACTGACTCGACCCTGGATCCGGGACCGACTGCGGCCAATTAAGCCTGATTGCAGCCGGGCCCTTTTTAACCTCCGTGTGAATGTGTGACTGCGTGAGAGCGCGCCAGAGTGAGAGGCTGGCAGTATGAACGGAGTTCGGCAGGAGAAGAGGGGAGCCGGACTGTGTGCGGGAGAGGGGAGACGAGACCAGCCAGCAGAAGCCGCGTCCGAGCGAGGTCCCCGGCGGGACGGAGGCGAGGGCGCGAGCGGCGGAACGACGGAGTGGGAGAGCGGGCGTCGAAGGCGGCGACAGCGACCTGCCAAGCTCCGTGGAGGATGCGGCCGGGTGCAGCCTGGAAGGGCTGTCCAGTCAGGGTTGGGGCGGTACGCCCCTGGAAGCCTGGCGGACTGGACCAGCCTTGGTGCTCCGCGGCTGACCTGCCGGGAGGGAGGAGGCGCGCGCCGGGCAAGACGGCGCTCTACATTGCCGTCAGCGATGGGGCCGGGTTTATGAATAAAATGGCCCGCTGGCCAGTTAACTCTCCTCCTGCCTATGTCTCTGTCTGTCACGGACCCCGGTACTGTGGCGAGCGCCACAGAAACATTTTTGGCACACAAGCTACAGATAGCAAAAAAAAGTGCACGGAAGAATAATAAGTATGCAAGATTACAATAGTGTCTAATAATAAACCTGCTGACTCAGCAGCAATCCCACTAATTAGTATGGTCACAGTGAGTGACACATGATGTTCAGTAGATGGTAATGCAGAGAACACGGCTCACATCAGCAATCAGACATAGATACCTGCCAGCAAGCAGCACAAAAGAGCGACACTTGGCCAGGGAAGGCAGAGAGGAAGGTGGCTGCTTGGTGGCCTGGAAACCCGACCTGCGGACTGCCCTAAACGACCAAGGCTCGATCACAGACAGACTAAAGCAATTATTCCACCATATCTCACACCCTGCCCTGTGTGTGTCTCCTCAGATCCCAGACGTCATCCCTGTCTGCTCTCCGTAGCTCCCTGGACTGGGAAGAACCTCAGTTGCGCTTCTCCTCCACTCCCCTACCTTTTCTAATAAAAGAACTTTAGTTATTTGCACTATAACCCGGGACTCTGCTACTTATTCTCAGGGCTAGAGCACCACCCCAAAGCAAGCTATCACAATGTTTATTGTATTGATAAATATTTTTTTACTTTATTATTGGTGTTGTTGCTTTTAAATCAGGCTGTAAATAAAGCAGTTGATAAAGCATAATTTATTAAATCAATTATGGCACAATCATTGATTCAACATTGTTTCAATATTAGATCCTTTGCAATACTTTAACACTAGATCAATGGTTATCTAACCATAGCTGAGTGCTGAACTTAAATGTTGACTCAACGTTGGTTCAGGGTTGAACTTGATCAATTTTTCCATGTAAAAATAGATGCCAATTCTAGATCAACTCTAAATCAACATGTTGATTCAACGGTTTTGGCTGATATCTAATCAACGTTGTTTCAAGTAGATTTTGGGAAACCTCCAGGGTGGTAAGCATTGAGGCCGAGCAGATAGATGAATGTCTACATTAAGAGGGGCATGATCCGAGATAATAGCATGATATTTAGTGGATGTCACTTTTGGAATAAGAGTGCCGTCTATAAAAAAAAAAAAAAAAGTCAATCCGTGATTAAGACTGATGAACTGGAGAGAAAAATGAGAACTCCTTGGCTTGAGAATTATAAAACCTCCAGGGATCCATGCAGCCAGTCTGTCATAAACTCTGATACGGATCTAGCCATGGATGAAGGAGTCATCACACGGGGATTTGAGCGATCCATAGCAGGATTGATTGCACAATTTAGATATGCAACAAATGATTGTTTAACGAGGGAATTGTTTCAAATAATCTATTTGTGAAACTGGGATCATCAACGTTTGGTGCATAAACATTGACTAGAAGTACAGGATTTTAAATCAGTAGGCCTACAACAATCAAATATCAACCATTTGTACCTGCTATCACCCTAGTGGCAGAAAATGGGACTTAAAATTCATTAAAACAGTAGTTAAAAATAGCTGTTATGAGTGAATATGAGTGATTTCAATTTGCTATCTACATATGGGGTTGAAAAGAAAGACAAAACAAGTTCTATGAGACAGGGTTGGCAGTCACATTTGACATTACATTTGAGTTTCTTACAGAGGGGACAGCCTAAAAGTCAAGTGTCCCTTGCTTAGGAGTAAATTACTGCCGTGGGCCAACTCCAAAGGGCCCCTAGTCTTGTTTCTTATTTTCCCCTATGCCACTGTATTCATATAAGTGTCTATCAAATGGCATGTTGACCATTATATTAATTATGTAATACAGTCTAGGTTACACATCCAACATAGAAATATATACAGCATGAGAGAGATTCACAAAACCTGAACAGGTCATTGTCCAAAGCGTTGAGGGAATACTTTGGCAGCTTCCCCTTCTTGCTTTCAAAATCGAGTCTTCAAATCGAAGCTTGCAGTCTGCACTAAACCACCAAAAATGCATACCTTCTTCCATGGGCATACGCAGACCACTCAGCCACTCATGCCTGGATCAAGTTACAGTAAAACAATTTTTGAAAGTCTCAGTTTTCGCTGTCCACACAACACGGGGCCGGCGTTTTCAAATGTATCCACCTATACAGCAGCAGTATATAACACTGTTCTAATTTGTGACAATGGTTTGGCAGTGTTAACTGTTTCACTTCAGCTGTTCTATAAAATAATGTATACTTACTAAATTAATGACTGAAGTGCGCTACTCACTGGACAAGAACTCTTTTCTTAGTGCACCAGTGTCAACCCCACGTTCTCCTAGGAAAGAGATTTTCAAAGGATTCACTGGGCTTCCATTCTTGTGACGTTTCCAGAGTTTAAGACCTCTTTCAACCATATTGTCCCTTGACACACAGATTTCAAAGGTTTTGCTGCAGTCCATCTGTGCTGCTGCCAAACAAAGAACAACTTCACTGTTTAAAAAACAAAAACAAAAAAAACCAAACAGAAAAACAAATGATTTAGATAAGCTACATAATGTTTTTCTATTAAACTAATTAAATTGTAAACACCCAGATTTGGTTGCCATGAGATTTGATCCAGGTCTGAGCAACAACGGACTGTTTCAGCTGCTGCGGTCAGGCAAGCGCCTCCGCAGTCACGCTGCCAAAACAGAGAGACTGAGACGGAGTTTCTTTCCTCAGGCCATCAGGACTGTGAACTCTGACCTCACCAGGGCCCCCACCAAGACACACACACTGCCCCTCTTATGCACACACACACACACTTAGGTAAAGACTACACATTATTTATAATTTATATTATATTATACATACAATTTTCCCTTTTTTTACTATATTTTTTTATAAAGTGCTCTTATTGTAAATATTGTGTTGTTTTTTATATAGAGCTCTTAAAAACTGTGACATTGTAAATATTGTGTTGGTTATTGTAAATAGTGTGAACCTGTTATTTTGCACATTTCTGCTAAGCATTGCCACTTTGCATTTCACTACACACCTCGTGTGTGTATGTGACAATTAAACTTCTTGAATCTTGAATCTTGAATCCTTGACTGGCTCAGGTTGGCAAAGCTCTTCTGGATCTTCTCCCATACTATTGTATGACTACCTAGCCATATAAGTATCCTTATAACAGAGCTTTATTGGAACTGCCTAATTCAATCAGACCATTTCAAGCATTACAGTAATCCTACAAATGTAAAGACACATGATGCATATTGGCCATTTGGCTAAATGCAAGCACATGACAAACAAGAACAGAATGGTAAAGGCCACTCCACTTTCCTGGCACAGATCATGCTATGCACAGGATTCAAGCAAAACATTCACCTTTAATCATAAACTGAAATACAACTTAGCTTCAGAAATCAAATTCATTTGGCTGCCATTCAGCAGCCTCCTTGGCTTCTCTCTGGCTGGTCTCCCTTTTTGGTCTTTATAAGCTGGTCTTTAAAAAGTGAGGCAATCAGCTCCCACCTGGCTGATTACAATGCTATCCACCTGGGGCAAGATAGCCGACTGGCTTTTGTCAGTTGGGGAATGTAGTCCTTTTTCCGGTGGCAGATACCCCAGTCTGCCACAGTAGCCATTGGCTGAATGCAGTTAGCGTATTAAGGTCATGCTCACCGGCTGAAATCACTTCAGAATTGTATTTATTTATTATTTATCATTGTGTGTGTGTCAAAATAACCACTAATAACCACTAACCGACAAACAGACGCTACCCTGTGGTTAATATTCCAATCCAAACTGACAGGTAATTTAAATATTTGGTTATTCCTGATTGTGACATTGTGTATTGGTATTTTATTTACATTTTGCACATTATGTTGGCCACAGTGAAATTTAATTTTTTTTAAGAGTTTTTGCATATCGTCATAAACATCGTTATCACAAGAAAACCTTTCAATATTGTGATATAATTTGAAGGCAATATCATCCACCCCTAATTCACAGCAAACACAGATGTAGTTACCTGGATAATTGTGCGCTGCTGTAAGGAGCATACAGGTTATGATTTCTTTTGCCTTCCATCGTCAGAGCAAATGGCACTGACTAGGCCAAAGAGGACATGGGACAACATCAAAGGATCTTGTGATCTCTCAATACACGTACTTTCTAAAAGCTTGTTAAATTATAACAATACCTTGATCTATTGGCAACTCTATGGAAATGTGCAGCCATGTCTGGGATATACTGTACATGGATTATCCAATTAACTGACTAAGCCTGCATATGCAGGTTTGAGTTTAAAGAATTGCTCTGTTAACAAGCTAGACCTTTTTTATTTTTTATTTTTTTTAGAAAATCCCAGGTCCATATTAAATTGTCAAACTCATCCAGCTAACGCAGTTATTCAGAGAGAAACAGGTTCATTAATGAACTTTATTCTTCACATACACTCACATGCTTCACATACACTCACATGCAGTGACATTTGTCTTCTGCACACCCCTGACTAGATACATACAACATGCACATGCATTTTCAGGTCAGGGGGCAGAGCGCAGACATTGAACGGCACGCCTGGAGCAGTTTGGGGTTAAGTGCCTTGCTCAAGGGCACTTCGGCAGTGTTGGTGGGCACCGTAGCTGTGACACCACTCATTTTTTCAATCACCAGCTCACAGCTGGAATACACTGTATGTAAGTAAAAAGTGCCGGGGATCGAACCAACGACCCTCTAACCGCTAATCTCTGCAGGGTGCCAATAACAAAGCCCTGAATAGCAGCCTAAATCCAGAACAACAACACTTGACTTTCTCTAACTAACTCAACATGGACGAACAGCTTTGAGGAATAGTTACAAGTTTAGGTTATGAAAATTTGAGGGCTGCTGTGACATTGATATGCAAATTTGACCTAAAAAAGAGATTCAGACCACCTTAACACAAAAGATGCCGCTGGGAAGGGGGGTGCAACAGCATCCGATACATTAACTTCCCTTACACATACCTGCTATAGTTGATTAATCGTTTGGATGGCATTGTCACTGACATGCAGTAAAGAGAAAGGATCAGGTGAATCAAGCTATAAGGGGACTAATCTATCTTCTGAATATATTTTTTTAAGAATGTACATGGTTGCTTTAGGACAAGCACTGATAGTCGTAGAACAGGTTGCTTCCATAAGCAGTGCCAAATCTTAATTAAAGGAAAGTAGGTATCAGGTTCCTCTTTATGCTGGAGATATACTTAACACTGAACTTCACAATTTCAAACTGAAGAAATAAGCCTAAAAACAGAGGAATACATTTTATAAAAGGACATTCTGGACCCCTGAGGGACATTACAGATGGCTGAGAATGCTGTTTGGGTTAAAGCCGGGACAACATGACATGTTAGAGGGCCTCAGGGGAGTAAGTGTGATAGCAGACGACACATCTATGGATGTGGAGACACTACTGAAGAAGCAATGGCGGCAGTGGCCGGTGACGTGATCTAACCAAAAAGGCTGAATGAACCGGGGTAGATATACTGCAGAGCGGATGAGTAGATGGATAGCAGGTGTGTGGCTTAGAGCAGGTGAGTAGACTGGACAGCAATCAGGGAGCCGGGAGAGTGAACAGAGCGCCACGCCCACATCACAGACACACACACACACAGAGAAACAAACAGGGATGCACACAAGGGGGAAGGAGAACACAAGAAACACAAAGGAAAAAACTGGAGGCACGGCCGTGACCGTGACAACTACTTCAGGACTTTTCATTTGAACTAGGCCTCAGGCTGAGATCGGTTGTGTTGAACAGTAAATGCATGCCTGGCCATGTTTGTATGTAAATACTTGTGTCACGAGTCAGAAATCCAATGCAGTGTGAAATTTGCATTAATATTTGTCATTCCTGGTGGGTAATTTATCAGGGAACACATTACGCTGATGTAACCCACTCTGCATCTCAAAGCAAGGTGTGGCAGATGGGAGGAGGGTGGGGTGAGACTTAACCGGCTGCGGCCAATTAAGCCTGATTGCAGTCAGGCCCTTTTTAACCTGTGTGTGGATGTGGGACTGTGTGAGAGCGCGCCAGTGTGAGAGGCTGGCAGAGCGAGTGGAGTTCGGCAGGAGACGGAGGAGTCGAGCCGGACTGTGAGCGGAGAGACGAGCCAGCAGCAGCAGCGCCTGAGCGGGGTCCGCGGCTGGAGTGCCGGGACGGAGGCGAGGGCGCGAGCGGCGAACGACGGAGTGGGAGAGCGGGCGTCCAAAGCCGGCGGCGACCGGCCGAGCTCCGGAGGTTGCAGTCGGGAGCAGCCTGCAAGGGCTGACCAGTCGGGGTTTGGGCGGGATGCCCCTGGAAGCCTGGCGGACTGGGGCAGCCTTGGTGCTCCGCGGCTGACCTGCCGGGAGGGAGGAGGTGCGCGCGCCGAGGAGGACGGCGCTCTTCACTGCCGTCAACGCCGGGGAAGACGGCGCCGACTGCCGTCAACATTGGGCCGGGTTTATTGTGGTGAATAAAACGGCCCTGCTGGCCAACTAACCCTCCTCATGCCTTGTGTCTCTGTCTGTCACGGACCCCGGTAATGTGGCACCTTGCCACAGTGGTTCCCTGACCGGGAATCGAACCCGGGCCGCAGCTGCTGAGACCAGCCGAACCTACCACCCTCCCTCCCTCCCCCCAGTCCGCCACATACCCCCACCACCAAACTGAGGCCGGGGAGCCGTCCGGCCGAAGCCAACTCCCCCCCTCCCTCCCCCCATTTGAGAGCGAGGAAGAAGGCGATGAAGGGTCCCGCCCAGAACGGCTCGGAGTCGGTGGGGCCAGGTGATGCTGGGCAGGGTGCTGAGGGTGGCTGGTTGTCGTCGCCGGCCGTCCTCTGGAAACTGACGACGCGGCGACGACGTCCCTGTCTGTCAGGTTCCCGGTCAGGGAACCACTGTGGCAAGGTGCCACATTACCGGGATCCGTGACAGACAGAGACACAAGGCATGAGGAGGGTTAGTTGGCCAGCAGGGCCGTTTTATTCACCACAATAAACCCAGCCCCGGTGTTGACGGCAGTTGATTGCGCCGTCTCCCTCCGCCGACGCATCTCAGTCCTCCCCGGCGGGTCAGCCGCGGAACCCCAAAGCCGGCCAGCCTGCCAGGCTTCCAGGAGCGTCCCACTCCAACCCCGACTGTCACCGGCTCTTCCAGGCGGCTCCCGACTGCACCCCCGGAGACCTCCATCAGTTGTCGCCGCGGAGAGAGACGCGCGCTCTCCCACTCCGTCCTCTCCAGCTCGCGCCCTCGCCTCCGTCCCGGCACTCCAGCCGCAGACCCTCGCTCAGGCGCTGCTGCTGCTGGCTCGTCTCTCCGCTCACAGTCCGGCTCGACTCCTCCGTCTCCTGCCGAACTCCACCTGCTCTGCCAGCCTCTCACACTGGCGCGCTCTCACACAGTCCCACATCCACACACAGGTTAAAAAGGGCCCGACTGCAATCAGGCTTAATTGGCCGCAGCCGGTTAAGTCTCACCCCACCCTCCTCCCATCTGCCACACAAGGTAATTCAGTTGGGTACCTCAAGGTACATCTGCATGCATTGGCCTGACAATCAGTCATTATCAGGTGTGTGTGTGTGTGTGTGTGTGTGTGTGTGTGTGTGTGTAAGAAAGAAAAGAGAGAGGGAAAGACTGGTTTTCCTTTTAACAGGTCAAAGGAGAACATGTCCTCCACGGCTCACAATGTGTTCATCACCTGTTCAAACAAGCCTGGTTCTCTGTGTAGTGTATGCAGGAGACATCGGCCTCCCCCCCAGCAACACCCAAAGACTAACACATTCCTCTCCCAGGGTCTTCCTATGAGGTCAAGACCCCTGCTGTGCTCCCAGGAACCCAAGGAACCCCCTTTGCAGCAAAAGGTGGATTTCCCCATAAAGCTGCCAAAAAGTAACACTTTGCAGGTTCGACTAGCCCGCTCTGGTGCCATTAGGAGATGGGACCGATGATAAGGGCCGGGGAAATGTACCTAATCTGCCTTCCAAGGGAGACACAGAATAAGAGAACAAAGAAACTCTGGAATGTATTGCAAAAATGTGCTTTCTGTATATGTTTATTAGATTTAAACTTCACATCCTGTGGCAGATGATGTACCCTACTCCCCAATGTAGTATCTTGGTTATTCAAGGCACACAGAATGTGTTATCAGGACTTTTGGTTTACTCGCCAGTATTTTGTGGTAAGACAGTGATGTTTGGTGTCATTCAAACCCATTTGTTGTTAGGTGATTAAATATGTCACTTGCACCTGAGCTGAGCTGGAAATGCAGTTTTAGGGGATGGTGATCACCAGTCATCAAGTTGTAAATCTGATGCATGCAAATGAGGGAAACACCTACCACTCCTGACATACCATAAAGCCCTTGACCCTTGGGCTCAGCTCAGTTCACACACGAAATCCCACAAACTTGAACGAACAAAGGAGGACAACTCCTGCAACAGGCGGACGGGCAAAAACTCAGGCGGAAAGACATCAAGAAACATCAAGGAACATCAAGAAACTCAACTCAACCGTCCTGCAGCCCGTCCCGCAGCCCGTCCTGTAACTAAGTTTGAACCTGGCTCAAAGCTCTTCTCTCAGCTCAAGTACCAGACCAGCTCCAGAGTGAATCTTGCCGAGACGGCCGATTGAGTTCACTCAACCTGATCCAGAAGACTACGAAACCACGTCAGAAGCCAGCCGCTACTCTACTCTGCTTCCTGAACGACGTGAGTCAACACATCGACCTATCCCTCTATATCCACTGAGGTGAACTCTTGGCACGACGACTCCGACGAACAACGGCCCCCGGACCGCACTCCACAACGGCCCTCCTGACGTCGACTGGTCCAGACCAACACGTGCGTGTGTTTACCTGTCCACTGCGACTGCGCGACGGTTACCACGGAGACGAGGACGCCGCTGACACCCTGCAAACCAGACGGTAACCAACTTTCTTGTTGATGCACGGGTGATGCAAAGGCAGTGTTGAACTGTGAAAGTGAGGTTAGAATACTCTCTCTCTCTCCACTATTCTCTGTCCTTCTGTCCCAAGTCTCCCGGAAACTGTCAGCTGTCCTCCAAGCCACCTTTCGCTGTTGCCACATTAGACGTATTACAGCTCAAGTCGTTTTGTCGGTGCAAACTTCCTTGCCATCTTGGATCCCAATATCATTTGGCACTCTTATTTGATATATCCTCTGCCACTGTTTATCTTGCTATCTTGTTTGCCAGTTTTATTGCCATTATCTGTTTTAGTTTAGTATACATTTATTCATTTTTATTGGTGTTTTATTTACATAGTTAATAAAATCTTTGCATTTATAAAGAACTGGTTTTTGTGTGTCATTGATATATCCTGGACATGAAGGTAGAAAATCACTGAAATCTAGAGCTCACTTCTTCTGATTATTAGACTGATATCATTATAAAGAAACTATTCCAGTGTAAACCGCAAGTGTTAATTAATAAGATATTAATTACTAAGAATAATTTCAATAATTGTCAATTTTCAGAATTGACCAAATAGTCTCATCGTTCATAACAAAGCACAACACGTTACATCTGACAAGTAACTCCCCTTCTGTTCCTCAGTGCTGGCCATGTCACTCTCCCAAAATGCTTCTGCGGTAATTACCAATGAATGGCAGAGCAACCCTGATGACCTTTTGCATTGGCCACTGCGCTGGTTGATCCTTCCTGTCAGTCTCTGATCCATGGCAAAGGAAGTCATTCATAAAATAAAGGCAATGAACTCTGAAACCACTCAAGTATTCAACGATGTGCGATGTGAGACATATAGACACAGACTAAAGTGAGAGAGACAGACGGGGAGTTGCAGCCACACAGAAGTACTGCCTGCAAGACAGCTGAATTTGTAAAATTAATTTCAGGAGTGATAAATCACAATTATGTTGCTGTGAATACAAACTTTGCAATAGCTCAGGAGATCATTTTTATAAAAAGGCACCTTGTCTCATGAATACATGTTGTCTGTTTGATATTGGATGTGCAGGTCTTCCTCCTGTGGCCTGAAGGAGTTTGTTTTAATTAGACTTATCTGAGACACATTCAAAATAGCCTTTTAGAATTCATGGGGTGTCAGAATCCTGTAAGAATTATCTCAGCACTCAAAGGAAAAGGTTTTCCAGACAGAAATATTTTGTTGTGTAAGTAATGAACATAGAGCCTGTGGGTGAAAACAGTTTGTTGATGAGAGACTTTGAAGGAGACTGAAAAAGCTAGCAGGAAGGCTGTACACAGGCTAATTACAGGACATTGCAACAGTGGTGAGCCTAACTGCATCTCGGCATACACAACTCATCGGTTCTTCTCTCGAACAAGCCATAGCAGTAGATGATACTAGGTATAATAAAACTCATTAGATGAGGTTTATTATCCATACAAGGAAATATTCTCTCTAGCTCATATTGGGTATATAGCACAAAACCAGTAACTCAAATGTAAGTGGACAGAAGCAATGGGCTTATAGCCTAATGTAGTATCAGTATGCAGCAGTTAGAATGCTAATGGAACCAGTGTGTGTTATTGAAAAGACTGGAATCTCTAGCTAAGGATAAAAGCCTCCTGGGCTGACATTGAAATCCCAAGTTTGTGTGTCCCTGGTTCGGGTATGTGTGTGTGTGCGTGTTCATGTGCCACTATGCCTATGCTTGACGTACGGGTACTTACCTAACTAACAGAACAGACCCCCCTCAATACCATAGTACAATACTTTACAATAAAATACCACAAAAGCCTATATAATACTACCCAATACCACACAAAACTACACTATACCACACAGAACTACACTATACTGCACAATGCCATACAGTACTACACTATACTACGGAATGCCACACAATACTACACTATACTACACACTGCCACACAGTACTACACTACACACTGCCACACTACTACACTACACACTGCTCCACAGTACTACACTATACTACACACTGCCACACAACACTCTCAATAAAACCAAGCTGCGCTTACCTTAGCGTGCTCCCCAGCTAGCGTGCTTCCTCCTCATCCACAACCACTCACTAGCTCCACTTGCGGTTAGGAGTATGCCTGAGACATATGGCACAGTTAACTGCTCAAACAACCTTAACCTTTATTTTCCAGTCTTCGCCCACTCCTAGCTGTCCCGGATCAAGCCTGCATGAGCCCTCCCTTATTCTAACCTTTTCTCCCTAACGTACAAAGCCAATTTGATTATCCTCCATATTAACAGTTAAAGAATTTACTTCTAGCCGTTTTCCTTCAACTGCTGCTGCCAAACCTGTTATGTGTTATGTTATGTTATGTTATGTACGGAGTCCCCCTGGTGACATTGGTGGAAAAAATATTATTGCGTGGCCACAAGTTAGTAATGCGTGGACTGGAGTTAGTAATGCGTGGGAATGAGATAATTAAGTCGTGGCCACGAGTTAATAAGGCGTGGGAATGAGATAATTAAGTCTGGCCACAACTTTATTATTGCGTGGCCACAAGATACGGAATCTGTTGTTTAGGCTACCGACAACACCGGGCAAACTCCGTAGAAAAGTGAGCGATCAGCGGGTGATTTCAGCACCACGGACAGCTGCTGTATTCGGCTGTCCACTGTCCTGAAAGTGACGGTCCACAGCCTGTCTGCCCTGCTTCATGTAACTGAGATTCCCACTTTCCAAAAGCCTCTGTGCTCTTCTTCTGCAAATTACTGCTTGACAATGGAAAAAGCGCAAAAGCCTTTAAAGCACCAATAACAGACTCTTACTGAAATGTTGGTAAGTAGGCATAGTTAAGTTTGGATCTGCTTAATAATGTGCCTACCACTATTAAAATAGCAGTTCATTTTGATAATGAAAAGTTGGGAACATCTTATTCAACAAGAAATGCATCCTAGCAAACATAAATATGAATAAAACCAAAACTTTGACAAAAGAATTACTACATTTTATTGGAGACTCATTCAATGCTTTACATCCGTGAAGCCACTGACAATACATGGGAAATGCTGTACCACTAAGGTGACATTTACCTAGATTTAACAGCAGTGTTATATGTTTATGAATTTGAATATACTAAAAATGGACATCAAGACATTGAATAAATAGCTACCTAATGTTGTATAGAAATGATTCACCACAAGATCGAAAGTTATGAGAATATGAGAAACTGAGATTTCAGTTGTCATGTAAGCGGATTGCTCGGGCAAGTCAGTTAAAGATGAGGGAGCGAAGAGCCTCCCGAATCGTCAAATAAAACTCTTGAGCTTGTGGTATGTTTATGGGGAAAGTAAGGCCTGACTCTAACATGATCATATTACAGAGGTCAAATATGTCTTCGTCGCAAGGGATGGTTGAAAGGAACTTGCATGCCCGTTTGCAGGCACCGAGGTGTGGAACGACAAAATCCTCAGAACCCCACAGCTGTGGCACAGTATACATCACGTCAGAGATGTCACTGGGTACATTGTAATTCTTTGTTGGCCGGATGCGGTGGATGTTCCACACTGCCTTGATCTTATCCAGCTCTTCCTAAAATGAAAAAAAACAAAACAGAGAAAGGTTGAGAGACTAATCAAATAGATATTAATGAGTTTCAGTTTTAATGAGATTATGTTTTTATTGACTAGTGATTGCAAACGTTTCCACCACAATGTGGCCTTACTCAGTCAGTGCATACAATGTGTCAAACTAAAGGCCCTTATAGAGGCTACCGTGAAATGTTAGAATCGCCTGACAACAACCATGAAGAATATTCATCAAGAAAGATTGTTTGATTCAAAAATAAATAAAATAGAACATCAACGTGACCGAAGCTGGCATTTACCCAACCCATTATCATTAGGCTACAGTCAAATCATTCCAATCAAATACATACAGACGTGGATAAATTTGTTGGTACCCTTACAGCTCATTGAAACAATGCTTCATTCCTCCTGAAAAGTGATGAAATTAAAAGCAATCTCATGTATACCTGCATGCCTTTGGTATGTCATAGACTAATGCAAAGAAACTGTGAAAATAAATAAATTATTGCTTATTCTACAAAGATATTCTAAAATGGGCCTGGACAGATTTGTTGGTACCCCTTAGGCTGGGCTCACACCACAGGTTTTAAAATCCTAACCGATTTTGAAATTGGGTTGCATCACGCACATGAGGAGAATCTTCACAGATGTTCTTCTCTCTAATCTCAAACACGCACAGACTACAAGATCTGAAAATAATGGTGCATCATCACACACACTAGAGGATTATTGTGCCAGAGGGAGCCTGAATGCACCGCCTCGCGTGATCTCATGGGGAAGTAAATGTAAACAAAATGTAGACTGACATGGTGAAACTGGTGCAATTTGCTTTACTTATGCTTTGCAGTGAGAAAGAATCACTGTATCCCCTCAAATGCCCCTATATTGCAACACGTAAGGTAAAAGACGTTTCATTCATTCCCGCCCACATTAGGTAAAATAAAGCATAGACATAAAACGGGAAGAATATTTACATTTTAAGCCAATCAAAGAGGACAGAATCAAATGCATACAGTGTACATTGCAACCAATAAAATAGTTTCAATGCTGTGATGTGTGTTACCTTGTTTACAGTGAGCCGTTAAACTAGCTGAACTAAACTTAACTACCAATATTGCAAATATGCTTCTGCAAACATGTCAAAAGAACCAGTGCATCAGAAAGGAAAATACAGTCAAACAAAACTGAACTTCAACGTTAATAATGTTACATCCCTGACATCCCATCCCTTACGTCCACAACTCCGTTGGAGCCTGGCCCTCCACTAGAACCAGTGCAGCGGCAGCCAGAAGAACCCCAAAGCAGCAGCCCTGTGCCCGTTAAGACTGTCAAACCGCCGGCATTGAACCAAAACAGGCTAGCGCTGGCTCCGACTGCCTGGAGGGTTGTTGTCGGGACATAGAGACGGATAAAGCTGCACAGCTAATTGTAGACAAAAAGGAGATCGTTTGGCCAAAGAGAAAGGTACTTTAATGCAGATTGGTACAAAAATAGAGAGCGGTTAATTCTTTGCTGCTGTCAAACAGTTTGTAACTTTCTCCAAATGTGGAGATGACGGCGTCCGCCAGCCTGTGGTGCAAGCAAGCTATAGTTACTCCGCAGAAGTTTAGTGCGAGTCTCCGGTCTATCTACCGCTACACATACACAGTCACACATACACTCTTTTTGGCCCCCGCACTTCTGAAATGAATCCGGTGCCCGTGCTTGGAAGACACATTATATAGGCAGTCGTGTTCTTGCCACATATCTACAAGCCTTTCCTCCATCTCAGCTGTCCAACGCACCAGTACAACAGTTTGTTGTTGTTTCTTCATTCACTTCCGTGTCCTTGTAGATTGTCTCTCTCATTGGCTATTGTGGTCCCGCTCGGAAAGCAGTGACGTAATCATCTGGATTTTAAATCCTAGATATCAAACATGTTTGATATTATCGGGCCGGCCCCGATGCGTCCCCGAGCAGATCTGGAGCTTTACGATTGGATGTGTAAACCGCTCACATTACCAGATAATCGGTGCCGAACATCGGTGCCGAACAAGGTCCGTCCAGATCACTCCGCCGATTGTCGGGAGGGCCGAATCGGGGATAAATCGGCCCAATTATCCTCTAGTGTGAGCCCGGCCTTAGAAAAGATTAGAAATAATTGGATTATAGTGATATTTCAAACTAACTGTTTTCTTTAATTAGCATCACACCTGTCTTCAATCTTATAATCAGTCATTCAGCCTATTTAAATGGAGAAAAGTAGTCACTCTGCTGTTTGGTATCATCGTGTGCACCACACTGAACATTGACCAGAGAAAGCAAAGGAGAGAGTTGTCTGAGGAGATCAGAAAGAAAATTATAGACAAGCATGCTAAAGGTAAAGGCTATAAGACCATCTCCAAGCAGCTTGATGTTCCTGTGACTACAGTTGCAAATATTATTAAGAAGTTTAAGGTCCATGGGACTGTAGTCAACCTCCCTGGACGTGGCCGCGAGAGGAAAATCGACCCCAGATTGAACAGAAGGATAGTGTGAATGGTAGAAAAAGAGCCAAGGACAACTTCCAAAGAGATACAATCTCAACTGCAAGGTCAAGGTACATCAGTGTCTGGTCGCACCGTCTGTCACTTCTTGAGCAACAGTGGGCTCCATGGAAGAAGACCCAGGAGGACTCCACTTTTGAAAGAAAATCATAAAAAAGCCAGACTGGAATTTGCTAAAATGCATATTGACAAGCCACAATGCTTCTGGGAGAATGTCCTTTGGACAGATGAGTCAAAACTGGAGCTTTTTGGCAAGTCACATCAGCTCTATGCTCACAGATGAAAAAATGAAGCTTTCAAAGAAAAGAACACCATACCTACTGTGAAACATGGAGGAGGCTCGGTTATGTTTTGGGGCTGCCTTGCTGTGTCTGGCACGGGGTGCCTTGAAACTGTGCAGGGAACAATGAAATCTCAAGACTATCAAGGCATTCTGGAGCAAAACATACTGCCCAGTGTCAGAAAGCTTGCAGGTCATGGGTCCTCCAACAGGATAATGACCCAAAACACACAGCTAAAAGCACCCAAGAATGGAAAAGAACAAAACATTGGACTATTCTGAAGTGGCCTTCTATGAGCCCTGATCTGAATCCTATCGAACATCTATGGAAAGCGCTGAAAAATGCAGTCTGGAGAAAGCACCCTTCAAACCTGAGACAGCTGGAGCAGTTTGCTCAGGAGGAGTGGGCCAAACTACCTGTTGACAGGTGCAGAAGTCTCATTGAGAGCTACAGAAATTGTTTGATTGCATTGATTGCCTCTAAAGGTTGTGTAACAAAATATTAGGTTAAGGGTCCCATCATTTTTGTCCATGCCATTTTCATTTGTTTTATTATTTAAAATATTCTGTTGAATCAAAAATCAAAAGCAAAGTCTGATTTCTATTAAATATGGAATAAACAATGATGCATGCCAATTACTTTTGTCAGTTTCAAATTATTTCAGAGAAAATTGTGGGTTCTTCTTTTTTCGTGGAAGGGTACTGTCGGAGGAAGAAGCCCAGGTTTCAGGCCAGTGATGAAGACCGGACCTCCACGCCAACACTTAATCTTCTTCACGATTCTGTAGTTACTGGAGTCTCAAACAGGTTCAAAGAAGTCACTGGAGATGATCAGAGTTCGATGCAATAGAGCTTTATTCTTCAACAGAGACAAAACCCGAGTTGGTTCCGGAACCAGACTGAAATACAACTGTCTGTGCATGATCTTATATATCCTAAAAACTCAGTTTTCATTAATTTTAGCTTTGTCGAGAAAACCCGTTCCCCAAAGCGCCCCCCCCCGGGGCCCCCTGGGGGGGGGTCCGCGGTGGAGTCCCGGGAGGGAAAAGGCGAGGGCCGCGGGGAAAAGGGGCGAACGACGGGGGGGTTGGGGGGGAAGGGAAGGGTTAGGGGGGGGGGGGGTCCCAAAAAAGGCCGGGCGGCGGACCCGGGGAGTTCCGGGGTTGCAGTGGGGGGCACCCTGCAAGGGTGCCCCAGTCGGGGTTTGGGGGGGGATCCCCCGGGAAGGGCCTTTGGCCCGGAAACTGGGGCACCCTTGGTGTTTTCCGCGGTGCCCTCCCGGGGGAGGGGGAGGGGGTGCGCGCGCCGAGGAGGACGGGCTCTTCACTCCCGTCAACGCCGGGGGGAAGGGGCCGACTCCCGGGTAAACCATTGGGGGGGTTTTATTGTGGTGAAAAAAAAGGGGGCCCCTCGGGCCCCAACAAAACCCCCCTAAATTCCCCTTGTGTCTTGTCTGTCACGGCCCCCGGTAAGGGGGCCCCTTGCCACAGTGGCCCCTAAACCGGTAATCAACCCCGGGGCCGCAGCGCTAGACCAGCCGAACCTACCCCCTCCCTCCCCCCCCCCAAAGCCCGCCCCCATACCCCCCCCAAACCAAAACGGACCCGGGGGGAGACTTCGGCCAAACCCCAAACCCCCCCCCTCCCCCCCCCTTTTTGAGAGGGGGGGAAAAAAGGCGTTAAAGGGTCCCCCCCGAACGGTCGGAGTCGGGGGGGGCGGTGATGGGGCCCAGGGTGTGAGGGTGGGGGGTTGTCGTCGCCCCCGTCCTCGGGGAAAAACTGCGGACGGGGACCCCGGTCCTGTCTGTCGGGTTTCCCCGGGCAGGGAACCATGGGGGCAAGGTGCCCAAAATTACCGGGATGTGAAGCCAGGAAACAAGGCATGGGGGGTTTATTTTGGCGCGGGCCTTTTTTTATTCCCCAAAATTTAAAACCCACCCCCGGGGGTTAGGGGCAGTTGTTTGCGCCGTCCCCCCTCCCCCAAACGCCCATTCATCCCCCCGGGGGTCGGGGGCCCGGTTCCGGAAAACCCCAAAACCCGGCCCCAGTCCCAGGCTTCCGGGGAGGGGCCCCCCATCCAACCCCGATGTCCCCGGCCCTTCCAGGGGGCCCCCCGAGGCCCCCCGGGAAAACCTCCTCAGTTGTGCCGCGGAGGGGAAAAGCGCGCTTTTCCCACTCCGTCCTCTCCGCTGCGCCCTCGCCCGTCCGGCATTTCCAGCCGCAGCCCCTCGTCAGGCGTGCTGCTGCTGGCTGTCTCTCCCTCCACGTGGCTCGACCCTTTCCGTCTCCTGCCGAACCCCCTTTGCTTGCCACCCTCTCAATGGGCCCCTCCTACACAGTCCAATCCCACACGGTTTTTAAAAAGGGCCCGACTGCAAACAGGTTAAAATTTGGGCCCCCGCACCCGGTTTTAAGGTTCCCCCCCACCCTCCCCCAAATCTCCCCAACCAAGGAAATTTCCCGGTGGGGGTCCCTCAAGGAAACATCTGCATGCTTTGGGCCTGAAAAACCAGCCCTTTATCAGGTGTGTGTGTGTGGTGTTTTGGTGTGTGGTGTGTGTGTGTAAAAAAGGGAAAAGGAGGGGGAAAGGGGAGGGTTTTCCTTTTAAAGGTAAAAGGAGAAAAAGTCCTCAGGCCCCCCAATGTGTTCATCATGTTAAAACAACCCTGGTTCTTGTTGTAGGTTTTGCGGGAAAAAAATGGGCCCCCCCCCCCAGCAACCCCCCAAAGATAAAAATTCCTTTCCCAGGGTTTTCCTTGGGTTTCAAGCCCCCTGCGTGCCCCCCGGGCCCCCAAAGGAAACCCCCCTTTGCAGAACAAAAGGTGGTTTTCCCCCCATAAAGTTTCCCAAAAAGTAACACTTTGCAGGTTGGGGACTACCCCGCTCTGGTGCCTTTGGGAAAAGAGGGGCCCGATGAAAAGGGGGGGAAATTACCAAATCTCCCTTTCCCAAAGGGGGAGACACGAATAAGGAGAAAAAAGGGAAAACTCGGAAGTTTTGAAAAAAATGTGCTTTTCTGTTTTGGTTTATTAGTTTTAAAAAATTCACTTTTTTTTTTTTCCCCTGGGGCCGATGATGTCCCCTACCCCCCAATTTGTTGTATTTTGGTTATTAAAGGGCCCAAACAAAATGTGTTATGGTTTTTTGGGTTTACTCCCCAGTTTTTTTTTTGGAAAAGACAGTGATGTTTGGTGTCATTAAAACCTTTTTGTTGTTGGGGTGTTTAAAATAGGGTTCACTTGCACCTGAGCTGAGGGGAAAAATGCTTTTTTGGGATGGTAAACACCAGTCACAAGTTGTAAATTTGATGATGCAAATGAGGGAAACCCCTACCACTTGACATCCCAAAAAACCCCTTGCCCCTTGGGCCCAGCTCAGTTCACCACAAAAATTCCCAAAAAAACTTAAACGAAAAAAAAGGGGGAAAAACCTCAGGCAAACCGGGGGCCCGGCAAAAACCAGGGGAAAGCCCTTAAAAGAAACTAAAGGAACATAAAGGGAAAACTCAATAAAGTCCTTGCAGCCGCCCCGCACCCCGCCCTGAAAACAAAGGTTTGAACTGGCTCAAAGCTTTTCTAGTAAAAGTACCGGGGACCAGCCCCAGAGTGAAATTTCCCGGGAAAGGCCCGGATTGAGTTCTCAACCTGCCAAAAAGGAACTACGAAACCCCGTAAAAGGCCGCCGTACTATTCTTGTTTCCTGAAGGGAGTGAGTCAACACTCGACCTACCCCTCTATACCCACTGGGGGGGGAACCCCGGGCCCACGAGACCCCGGTTCGAACAACGGCCCCGGACCGCACTCCAAAACGGCCCCCTGGTGATGGTCCAGCCCAAAACCGTGCGTTTGTTTACCTGTCCTCGGGATGCGCGAGGGTTACCACGGAGAGGGAAGGACCCCCGCTGACCCCCTGCAAACCCCCCCGGTAACCACTTTCTTGTTGATGCAGGGTGATCAAGGCGTGTTAAAATGTGAAAGGGGAGGTTAAAAATCTCTCTCTCTCCCTTTCTTGTCCTTCCCCCCAAGTTTTTCCCGGGAAAAAGGGTCAGTGTCCCCCAAGGGCCATTTCGCTGTTCCCAAAATTTTGAGTTTACGTCAATTTCTTTTTTGTCGGTGAAAATTTCCCCCTTTGGGCCATTTTGGGGGACCCCTTTTTTGGGGGGTCTTTTTGGGGTTTTTTCCTCTCCCAAACTTTTTTATTTTGGGCCCCCTATCTTGTTGGGCCGTTTTTTTCCCTTTTGTTTTTTATTTTTTTGGAAATAAATTTTTTTTCTTTTTTATTGGTGTTTTTTTTACATAGTTAAAAAAATTTCTTTGCATTTTTTTAAAAAAAGGGGGTTTTTGTGTGCATTGATTTACCCTGGACAGGGAAGGTTTAAAAAAAACCCTTAAAATTAGAGCTCATTCTTCTGATTATTGGGGACTGTTTATCAATTATAAAAAAAACTTTCCCAGTTTTAAACGAAAGTGTTAATTTTTAAGATTTTAATTTTTACTAAGAATAATTTCAATAATTGTCTTTTTAAAAGAATTGCCCCATTGTTTCATGTTAAAACCCAAAAGACAAAACACGTTAAAATCTAACAAGAAAATTCCCTTCTTTTCCTCTGTGTGGCCTGTAAATTTTCCCAAAATGCTTCAGGAAATTTTTTTTTTTCCCAAAGAAACAGGAAAACCCTGATGACCTTTTCCCTTTGGGGCCACGGGGCTGCTTGATTTTTCCGGGTCCCCCTTGATCCATGGAAAGGGAAGTATTCTAAATTAAAGGGAAATTAAAACTCTAAAACCCACTCAAGTATTCAAACGATGGTGCGTGTGAAAAACTTATGGGACACAGATAAGGGGAGAGAGACAGCGGGGGTTGCACCCACACAGAAGAAACGGGCCTCCCGGCCCAAACCTTGGAATTTGTAAAATTAATTTCAGGAGTGAAAATTTCAATTATGTTGCGTGAATACAAATTTGCAATAGCCCCAGGAAAATATTTTTTTTAAAAAAGGCCCCCTTGTCCCCAAAATACATGTTTTTTGGGTTTGATTTTGGATGTGCAGGTCTTCCCCCTTGTGGTTTGAAGGAGTTTTTTTTAAATTAACTTATTGAGCCACATTCAAAAATTAGCCTTTTTTAAAATTTCTTGGGGTAAAAAAATTCTGTAAGAATTTTTCTAGACTAAAAGGGAAAAAAGGTTTTTCCGGGACAGAAATTTTTTGTTTTTGTAATTTTCTGCATAGAGTTTGGGGGTTGAAAACCCATTTTGTTGTGAGAGATTTTAAAGGGAAAGATGAAAAAGGGCTGCGGGAAAGGTTGTACACAGGTAATTACAGGAATTAAAACCAGGGGTGACCCAAATGCTTTCTCGGATACACAACTCTTGGTTTTTCTCTCGAAAAGATAGCATTTGATGTAGGTATAAAAAAAATCATTAGATGATTTATTATCCTTACAAGGAAATATTCTCTTAGCTCATATTGGGTTTTTATACCCAAAAACAGTAACCCCCAATGTAAGTGGACAGAAGCAAGGGGGGCTTATACCCCTAATGTGTACAGTATGCGGGCATTTTTAAAAATTGCTAAGGGAAAACCAGTGTGTGTTATTAAAAAAGAGGGAAATTCTCTAGAAAGGTTAAAAGTTTCCGGGGGCTGACATTGAAATCCCAAGTTTGTGTTTTGGGTTTCGGGTATGTGTGTGTGTGCGGGTTCATGTCCCACTTGCCTTGCTTGACGAAAGGGTACTTACTAATAAAAAAAAACAGCCCCCCTTTTTTCCCATATTTACAATACTTTACAAAAAAAAAATACACAAAACCCTATAAAATTTATTTCCAATACCCCCAAAAATTCCATTACCAACGAACTCATTTAAAACCTGCAAAATGCCATCCCTTTATAACTTTTACAAGGGAAAGGGCCCACCCAATACTACCCTAGATACACCCCCACAAGTACCTTTTTTTTTACCAAAATGCCAATACTCACTACACCTGCCCCACAGTACTAACTAAAATACACACTGCCCACAACACTTAAATTAAACCAAGCGGGCGTTCCCTTAGCGGGCCCCCCAGCTAGCGTGTTTCCCTTAAACCCACAACCCAAACCCCACTAGCCCCCTTGCGGTTAGGGTATGCCTGAGACTTAGGGACAGTTAAATGCTCAAAAAAACCCCTTTAAAACCTTTATTTTCCGTCTTCCCCCACCCCCAAGTGCCCCCGGATAAAGTCCCTTGAGCCCCCCCCTTATTCAAACCCTTTTTCCCCCTAACGTACAAACCCAAATTTTGGGATTATCCCATATTAACATTTAAAAAAATTTACTTTTTAGCCTTTTTCCCTTTCAATGCTGTGCCAAACTGTTTTTGTGTTTTGTTTGTTATTTTAAAGTAGGAGCCCCCCTGGGGGACTTTGGGGAAAAATATTATTGGGGCCCCCAAAGTTAGTAAATGCGTGGATTGGGTTAGTAATGCGGGGGGATGAGAAAATTTAAAGTCGTGGCCACGGTTTTTAAGGGCCGGGGGAATAAAGAAATTTAATCGGGCCACAACTTTATTATTGCGTGGCCACAAGTTGGGAAATTGTTGTTTAGGCTACGAAAACCCCCAGGGCAAACCCCGTGGGAAAAGTGAGCGTTTCGGGCGGGTGATTTCACCCCAGGAAAGCTGCTTATTGGGTTTCCACTGTCGGGAAAGTGACGGTCCACCCCTGTTCCCCTGTTTAAATGAAAACGGAGATTCCCATTTTCCCAAAAAGCCCCCTGTGTTTTTCTTCTGCAAATTATGCTTGCCAAGGAAAAAAGGCAAAACCCCTTTAAAACCCCCAAAATTAACGATCTTAACTAAAATTTTGGTTTTTTGGATATTTAAAGTTTGGATTGTTTAAATAATGTGTACCACTTTTAAAAATTGCAGTTCATTTTGATAATGAAAAATTTGGGGAAACCCACCCTTATTAAAACAGAATGCACCCTGTAAACAAAAATTTGAAAAAAACCAAAAATTTTGGAAAAAAAAATTTATCCCTTTATTGGAAAACATTCAATGCTTTACACCCCGTGAACCCATAAAATTTAAAATGGGAAATGCTTGGTAAAAAACCCTAAGGTGACATTTCCCTAAAATTTAACAGCAGTTTTTTATTGTTTATGAATTTAAAATAAAAAAAAATTTAAAATGGACATAAAGAATTGAATAAATAGCCCTAATTTTGGGTATGGGAAAGTTTCCCCAAAAGACGAAAGTTTTGAGAATATAGAAAATGAAAATTTCAGTTGTCTGTAAGCGGATTGCTGGGGGCAGTCAGAAAAAGATGGGGAGGGGAAGAGCCTCCCAAAATGTCAAAAAAAACCCCTTGAGTTTTTGGGGGTATGTTTAGGGGGGAAAGTAAGGCTGACTTAACAGGGATCATATTCCCAGGGGAAAAATTTTTGCCCTTCGTCGAGGGAGGGTTAAAAGGAATTTTGCATCCCCCGTTTGAAAGGCCCGAGGTGTGGGAACCCGAAAAAACCCTCAAAAACCCCCCCGTGTGGCACAGTAAAATTTCCCTTTCAGGATGTCATGGGTAATTGAAATTTCTTTGTTGGCCGGATGGGTGGTGTTCCACCTGCCTTGTTCTTATCCAGCTTTCCCAAAAATGAAAAAAAAAAAACAAGAGAAAGGGTGAGAGACTAATCAAATAGTATTAAAAATTTTCCCGTTTTAATGGTTTAAAGGTTTTTTTTGGGACTAGTGATTGCAAATTTTTCCACCAAATGTGGCCTTCCCTCAGTCAGTGCATAAAAATGGTAAACTAAACCCCCTTATGAGGTACCGGGGAAAAAGTTGGGAATGGGCCTGACAAAACCATAAAAGGAATATTCATCAAGAAAGTTTGTTTGATTAAAAAATAAAAAAAAATTAAAACAAAAACGTGCCGAAGCTGGCATTTCCCCCAAACCATTATCATTGGGGTAAGAAAAAATCTTTTTCCTAAAATAATACAGACGTGGTTTAAAATTTTTTGGTTACCTTTACAGTCTTGAAACATGTTTCCCTTTCCCTCCTGAAAAGTAAAAGAAATTAAAAGCAATTTCTTGTTATCCTGATGCATTTGGTATGTCTTTGGGCAAATCCCAAAAAAAACTGGGGAAAATAAAAAAATTTTTTGGCTTTTTCTACAAAGTATTCAAAAAAGGGGCCGGGAAAAGATTTTTTTGGTACCCCTTGGGGTGGGCTCACACCACAGGTTTTAAAACCCTAAAAATTTTGAAATTGGGTTGAAACACGCACATGAGGGGGTTTCTTCACAATTTTCCCTTTCTTTTAATCTAAAAACCACCCACGGGACTAAAAGATCTAAAAATTTAAGGGTCATATAACACAAGGGAAATTTTGTGCCAGGGGGAAACCCTGAATGCACCGCCTCGCGTGATTCATGGGGAAGTAAATGTAAAAAAAAAATGTAGACTGAATGGGGGAAACTGGGCAATTTGCTTTACTTTTGCTTTGCAGTGAGAAAGAATCACGTTTCCCTAAATCCCCCCTTTTATTGCAACAGAAAGGAAAAAAGGGGTTTCATTCTTCCCCCCCACATTAGGTAAAAAAAAAGCAAAGACTTTAAAACGGGAAAATTATTTACTTTTTAAAAGGCCAATCAAAAAAGGACAAAATTTTCAAATGCTTTACGTGTCCCTTGAAACCAAATAAAATAGTTTCAATGCTTTTATGTGTTTTTACCTTGTTTACAGTGAGCCGTTAAACTAGTAAATTAAACTTAATCCCAAAATATTGAAAATTATGTTTCCCTTGCAAACATGTCAAAAAAAAACCAGTGCATCAAAAAGGGAAAAATACAGTAAAACCCAAAAACTGAACTTCAACTTTAAATTAATGAAAACACCCCTGACACCCCACCCCTTTGTAAAAACCCCGTTGGAGTGGCCCCCCACTAAAACCCAGTGCAGCGGCAGCCAGAAAACCCCCAAAGCACCCGCCCTGGCCGTTAAGATGTCAAACCCCCGGCATTGAAAAAAAACAGGTAGGTGGCTCCGACTGCCTGGGGGGTTGTTGTGGGGAAAATAGAGGACGGATAAAGTCCCACAGTAATTTTTAGAAAAAAAGGAAAGGCTTTTGGGCCCAAAAAGAGAAAGGTATTTTAAATTGAGATTGGTAAAAAAAAAGGAGGGGTTTAAATTTTCTTTGTGTTTGTAAAACCCGTTTGGTAACTTTCCCCAAAAATTGGGGGAAAAGACGGGGCGTCCGCGGGCCTGTGGTGCAAGAAAGCTATAGTTACTCGCAAAATTTTAGTGGAGTCTTCCGGTCTATTACGTTAAAATACACAGTCACACTTTAAAATCTTTTTGGCCCAACTTTTGAAATGAATCCGGTTTGCCGTGTTGGAAGAACTTTTATATGGCAGTGGTTTTTTTGCACATATCTACAACCTTTCCCCCATTTTTAGCTGTCCAACGCCCCAGTAACCCGTTTTTTGGTTGTTTCTTCATTCATTTCCCGTGCCCTTGTAGATTGTCTCTTCTTTGGGGTATTGTGGTCCGCTCGGAAAGCAGTGACGTAATCATCTGGTTTTTAAAATTTCCTTTGTATCAAACATTTTTTTTTTATTATCGGGCGGCCCGATGCGGGTCCCGGCAAAATTGGAGTTTTTCCGTTTGGATGTGTAAACCGCTCACTTTCCAGATAATGGTGCAAAATTTCGGGTTCCCGGAACCCGGGGGTTTTCCGTCCAGATCACTCCCCCGGGATTGTCGGGGGGGCCCCGAACCCGGGGATAAAGGGCCCCAATTATCTTAGGTGACCCGGGCCCTTAAAAAGATTAAAATAATTGGATTTTTGGTGATATTTCAAAATAATGTTTTTTTTTAATTAGATCACCCCTGTTTAAATTTAAATCAGTATTCAGCTTTTAAAGGGGAAAAAAGTGTCACTCTGCGTTTGGTATATGTGTGACCACACTAAAATTTGCCCAAAAGAAAGCAAAGGGGGAGTTTTGAGGGTTTCAGAAAGAAAATTATAGAAACCCTGTAAAGGAAAAGGTATAAGCCCATCTCCAAGCAGTTAAAAGTTCCTGTGATTTCAGTTGAAAATATTTTTTAAGAAGTTTAAGGTCCATGGGACTGTAGTAAAATCCTGGACGGGGCCCGCAAAGAGGAAAATCGCCCGATTAAAACCAAAAAGGATAGTGTAAATGGTAGAAAAAGACCCAAAGGGACAATTAAAAGAAAAACCCAATCTAAAACGGGAAGGTCAAGGTACATCAGTGTTGGTCGAACCGTCGGGAATTCTGGAGAAAAAGGGGGGGTAGGAAAAAGGGCAGGGGACTCCCTTTTGAAAAAAAATTCATAAAAAAGCCGACTAAATTTTGCTAAATGTTTTGACAACCCCACAATGATTTGGGGGGGAATTTTCCTTTGGACAGATGAGTCAAAAATGGAGTTTTTGGGCAAGCCCAAATAGCTCTTGCCACAGATGAAAAAATGGTTTCCCAAAAAAAAAAGGGAACCCCTTTCCTCTGTAAAACGGGAAAGGGGGGTGGTTTAAATTTTTTGGGGACTCCCTTTGGGTTTGTGAAATGGCGGGGGGGTGCCTTAAAAACTGTGCAGGGAACAATGAAATTCAAGACTTTAAAGGGCATTCTGGAGCATAACATATGCCCAGTGTCAGAAGTTGAGGTAAGGGCCCTTCCAAACAGGATAATGACCCAAACAAAAGGTAAAAAACCCAAAGAATGGAAAAGAACAAAACTTTGGGGGAAACTGTAGGTGGGCCTTTTAGGGCCCTTGATCGGGTTTCCTATGAACATTAGGGAAAAGCGCGGGAAAAATGAAGTATGGAGAAACCCCCTTCAAAACCGGGGAAAGCTGGAGCAGTTTGCTGGGGAGGAGTGGGCCAAAAAACTGTTGAAGGTGTTAAGTTATTGAGGCTAAAAAAAATTGTTTGTTTTGCATTATTGCCCCCTAAAGGTTGTGTACAAAAATTTTGGGGGTTTAAGGGCCCCCATCTTTTTTTGCCCTCCCTTTTTTTCCATTTGTTTTATTATTTAAAATTTTGTTGAATAAAAAAATAAAAAGAAAAGGGCTGATTTTTTATTAATATGGATTAAACAATGATGCATGAAATTACTTTTGCAGTTTCAAATTATTTCAGAGAAAATTGGGGGTTTTCTTTTTTTCGGGGAAAGGGTACTGTCGGAGGAAAAAAGGCCAGGTTTCGGCAGTGATGAAGACCGGACCTCCCCCCCAAACACTTAATCTTTTCAGATTTGTAGTTATGGAGTCTAAAAACCAGGTTCAAAGAAGTCAAGGAGATGACCGAGTTCGAGGGCAATAGAGCTTTATTCTTCAACAGGACAAAACCGGTTTGGGGTTCCGGAACCAGATGAAATACAACTGCTGTGTTGATCTTTTATACCCTAAAAATGTTTTCTTTAAATTTTTAGTTTTGGGTCGCAAAAAAAAATAATGGTTTTAAAAAACGCCTTTTTGGGTTTCTTAGGGGGGGGTTTCCTTTTTTTGGGGGCATGTAGGGGGCCCCTTTTCCCCTTTTTTACCCATTAGAAAAACCTTTAAATTTTGGATTTTTGGGGGTTTTCCCCAAATTCCCCCTTTACTTTTAGGGCCCACCGGGGCTCTTTTGTTGGGCATGCCCGCCTGTTATTTCTAGGTCCCTTTCTTATCAAAATGAGGCCTGTGCAGTGGGCCCCTTTGGGAAACCCTTTTTTTGGGGGGAAAACCCCCCTCGATTTGTATTTTTTTTAAATTTTGTGTTTTTATGTGGGGAAATTTTAAAGATTTAGGTTTTTTTAAAAACTTTATGATTATTTATGATTTTAGGTTAATGTTAATAAAACCCACGCTTTATAGTTATGCAGACTTAACTTTTTGAAAAAACACTTTTGTTTATTGCTTTCAAAAAGCTTATTTTTTACAACTTTTCCCCCCTTTGGGACTTACCAAGTCCCACAAATATATGCAAAATCGGTTCAAACATGTTTCTTTTAAAGTGAAACAAAATTACACAAAAGGAAATGGCCCCGGGGGAAACCCAAAAAAGGGGAGGAAAAAAAAAAGAGCGAATTCGGGAAAAATCGGGGTTCATAAAATCGAGAGCTTAAGCCATGCGTCTTTAAAAAAAATTTCCCTTAAAAAAAGGGAATGTATATGGATTATATTGTCACTCTGTGATTTTGTATAAATTTTTTACGTGTAGACTATTTCCCGTGTGAATATTTTAGTTAGTGGTGGATTTAAATAATAAAAACACTTTTTAAAAACCCGTTTAATTTCCCCAACCATCAATCTATGGCACATCTATTTTAAAACTATGGTTTTAAAAAAACCTTTGTACTCAAAAGAAAAGTGTCAGGGTGTCGTCGTTAGTCATCTTCATCGGGTGTCTTAACCCCAAAGGGCACTTTGGTCCCGTAGGGGGTTCAAAAAACATGAAAAAAACTAGAACCTCGCGTTAGGGAGTAGGGTATTTTCCCAAGTCAGTCTCTTCCAAAGGGTGAGTTGGCTTTTTAGGCCCGATCAGAACCCCCGGGCAGGGCCCCCAGGGTCAGAAATGGGGACGGGGCCCAAACCACGACCCCAATGTGGTTTTAAAAGGGTTTTAAGGGGTTGGGGGGGGTAAATAGGGGTAGGTTTTGGTTTTAAGGATTTTAGTATGGCTTGGGGGTAGCGTATTTTTCCAGGAAAACGCAGCTTTGGTACCCGTCGATAATATCATGGGTTAGCCACGCGAAGGCCAGGAGTCCCTTTTTTTGCCCAACTATTCCCCCGGGGGGTTTTTAAATTTTCCCTGGGTTTCCTGTGCTTGAAATTGGGTTCTTGTTTTTCCCATAACACCCTGGGGGGCCCTTCCCAACCCCGGCGTCGTTTATCGCTTTTTTTTTTTGCCCCCTCTTGGGCTTCGTTTCTCGTAGTCGAATTTTTGTTCTTTTACCTGGGCCCTTGACTTTTGGTGGGGTGTGTTTGGAGTTTTCGGGTTGCGTTTTTGTTTGGGGCATTTTTTTTGTGGGTGATAGGTCCCCGTCTGTATTTTGGGGAACGGTCCCAGTAAGGTCAACCAAATTTGGGGGGGTTCCCCAGAGTCAGGGGTACATTTCTCAAAAGAGCTGTCTGTGTTGACCCCCCTTTGCCCGCCTGAAAATTTGATTTCGATTAGGAAATTCAGGTGGGGGAAAAGGGTCCTTTGAGTTGGGGGCCGCTGCTTTGAGGTCGAAGGTTGGGCTGAAAAGTTGGAGTGGGATGGTTTTGGAAAAGGGTTCGACATTTCCCTTTAAGAAATTGGCAAAAACGCGAGGGCTTTGGGGAAAGGTGGTTTTGGGAGTGCAGTGGGTTTCCCCCTCGATTGGCCCTGCAAATTTTTCTGTACCCTGTTCATTTTTGGGGGGGGATTTTGGGTGGGGTTTCCTAGGTTAAGTGTCGGGTGAGTACCCCTCTGGCCCCGTGGTCTGGTGGGTTTACCAAAAAAAATTTCCTTTTGGCCCCTTTGGTTTTTGTTGGGGCGGGGTTTGGGGCTCCCGGCTGGGGATCCCCTTTTTGGCCCTTTTCGGGAAAAAAACCCCTTTTGGGTTTGGTTATCTGGGCGGGCCCTAAAGGGGTCACTTGAAAAATTCTGGGGCCCATATTGAGGTTGTTGAAAAAAACCTGATTTTTGTGGTTTTTCTAAAAGTTACCCTGGGTTCTGCCATGATTTATCTATCAAAAAAATTTAAAGAGGGGTTAGTTCATTTTCCCCCAAGGCAATTTGGGCAAAATTTCCCTTTTTAAATTTGGGCGATGTCCCCCCAACAGTAAACGATGTCTATCTGTGTATGGGCTGAAAACTATTTTTAAACCCCGGGTTAAAAAGGGGTGCCCTTAACCTTGCCCTAGTTTTGGGTGACTACTTCTATTTGTTTGTGAACAGGGGCTTGCAAAGTTGTCGGGGGCATAAAAGGGTAAAAATCAAAAAGTATGGAGTATTGAGAAAAACCCCAAAGCCCCTTTGTATCCCCTGCCCCAATGTATTTGTTTTTTTTTCCAGCGGTTTTATTTGTGTTTTTTTTCCATGGGAATGGTGGTGGTGTTGCAGTGGAAAACCCTAAGATTTTCTGAATGTAAGGGAATTTTGTATAAAAAATTTTTAAAAGCATGCGGGTGAATGGGCCCATTTGGGGCAGGAGATTTAACACGGGTTCAAGTTTTTTTTAAAACCCCGTTTGTGCTTTTCTTTAGTTTCGGGTTTTTTTTTTTTGTGCTGTGTTTGTCATTGTGGTTGATTCTTTATACATAAAGGGCTGCCTTTTCCCTTTGATCCTTGGGGTGATGTTTACGGGGTTGGGGTTAAAACGGTTTTCCCGGGCGATTAATTTGCGCCCCATTTTTTTCCCAACGTCTTTTGTATTTTTGAATATTGGGGAAAAACTGTGGGTTTAATAGCGAGTATCTTACTAATTGTCTTGAATCAGGGGAAAAAAACCCAAACACAAAACCGCCCATGGCAATCAACAATTTAGGTCCCCACTACTTTCCCTATATTTGGGAGGATCCTTCCCCAGGATAGTTTAATTGAAAAAGCCCCTATTGGTTTTCCCCTGGTTTTCCCAAATTTGGAATTTTTTTTAAATTTTAAACCTCTTAGTTTTTCAGTTGTTAATATTTTTGAGGTTAAACCCCCTTTTTTCCTGTGTGCTTTGGGTATAAACGTCCCAACATCATCCCCGATATGGTGCAACCCCCTGACTTCTGTACCCGTGTTTTATAAAAAACCCCTATTTTGCAGTGTCATAATGGAAGTTGGTGTAGTTTTCCCTGTATGGGCCCTTTGTGCTGAAAAAGGGCCCCAATTTAATAAACCTCTGTGATTTTTCCCCATAAGTAATTCCCCCATTGCTGTTGGGTTTGTATGTATTGTGCTTTTTGGTACTTGCCCCAAATCCCGGACGCCCCCACTGCCTGCCCCGGAGTTGTTCCCAATTTCCTTTCCTAGGGGGGTTTTGACGGCCCCCTTTGGGTTCGGGTTTCCAAGGACAAAAGGTTTGGGTGCTTTGGGCCCCCCTTTCACTGTGGGGTGTTCTTTTGACTTTTTTTTCCTTAATGGGGGGAAGTTTAGTACCGCCCTTTTCCTGTTAGAAAATGGCGTGAAAAAACCCCTGCCCAATTTGAGGAAAATCCCAAAATTTTATTGTTTTTGTTACCGCAACCCAGAACAATCTCCCAACGGTTGAGGTTTGCAAGGTGGGGGTTAGATATGGGGGGGGAGTGTGTCCCTTTTTTGATGAGAAGATAATACTTTAAAACCACTATTGTGGCACTAAATTTTCTGTTTTTAGTTTGTTCAGACTTTTACTTTTGGGGGGTTGCTTTTTGGGTTGTGGGAAAGCTTTAAATTTTGGAAAATTCGTATCGAGGATCTGTTTTTTTTTAGGCTTTATGGACCCATTTTCTTACCACGTGCTATACAATATGGGAACTTTGCCCCTTTCCCATGTTGACTCTGGTGGTACCCAGGACTCAAGTTCATTTGATAGCCACCCTGGGAAAAAATTTTCCCATCTTGGAATTTCCCCCACGTCTCAAACCCTTTTTATTTTAAAAGTACGGGAAAAAGGTGTGATGGTATTAAACCCTTTAATACCAAAAACCCTCAGGGGGGTTTTTTGGGGAATTCTTTTAGATTTAGACGTTAGCAAGAATGTGAGGGTTGTTTGCTGGCCCAAAATTGATATTGTAAAAACTATTTTGCTCCCATTTTGCTTTTCAATTCTTTGTTTTCCCCCGAAAAACGTCTCGACACTTTCCCTGTAGTCCTTCCCTATGGTTTATGAGCGATGGTGGGCCTTTTCCCGGGTGTAGGTTCTCCCGTTTGACATCTATTCTTGGGGTCTAGAGCATGTGGGTTTTTTCCACCCCTTTTGGGGGTTTCACTGTTATTTGCAGGAAGGTTGGGTTTTTTTAATGATCTATGGGTGGCTTTAGTAGCATAAAAATTTTTTCGTTTCAGAAATTTGATAATGAGTTCAATTAGTTTTATGTGGGGGGAAAATTTCCCCGGGTTTTTTGGTAAATCAGCTGTTAAAAGACAGGCCAAACCGCTGTTGTTTTGAATTTTTTTTCAGGAACTTTAACCTTTATATTTTTAGTTTTTAAAAAGGAAAAAAAAAATTTTTAATATTCCCCCAACCTTTTCCATTTACTCTCCTTCCCCTTTCATTAGATGGCCCTTCCCCGGGGGTTTTTTTCTTGCCCTTTTGGACTTTTCTGTCGGGTTGTGGGTGATTCATTTTTTGAAATTTATTACTTTTTTTCTTGATGTAAATATTTTTATTACATGCCCGGATGTCTTGGCCATCTGGGGCCCAAACTTGGGATGTCTTTTCCCCGTGGAAACGGGGGCCCTGTAGTTTCTTTGGGGGCGTGGGCACCTTCCCCTTCTTTTGTGGGGCGGGTTTTTACCCGCCCCCTTTTTCCCGTGGGTTTGGTGTCCCCCCCCTTCTGGCTGTGGGGTGGCGGGCGCTTCCCCCCGACCCCGGGCGTGTCTCCTTTTTGCTTCAGCCGCCCTTCTGGGTCTTGTCTGCAGCAATGAAATTTTGGTGGTTTCCAAAAATCTTACCTTGCCCCTTTTGTGCTGTTGGGGTTGCTAGAATGACTTTTAAAAGGGGGGCCTTCACGCTGGGTTGGTCCACTTTCTCTTGAACACCCTTTAGTTTTAACCACTCTCCCGGACGCACCCCCTGCAGTTGGTTGGGGTGTCGGTTCCCCGTCCCTTTTTGGGTTTTATGGTTAAAAATCCCAAATTTTGGTTTTGGGTTAAAAGCTTTCAAATAACTTATAATTTTTTGGGTTTTAACTGCTAATTGGAGGGGCCTTTTATAAGGGCCCCTTAAAAATATGGAAAAGGCCCTTGGGGGTCCCGTTTAAAAAATTTTATGCTGGTGTTTTGTGTGTTTGTTTTGATCTCATGAAATTTTGATTCAAGAAATTTAAGGGAAATTTAAATTTTTCACCCTAACCCCACGAGGGGTGAGTGAAAAGCAAAGTGGCCCAAAGCTCCGCAGAAATTGCAAAAAAAACAGGGGTTTTCCCCATTTTAAAAAAACTAACCAATATTTAAATGGGGCCCGTTTTTTAAGAGCTTATATAAAAAAAAAACCCCCAATAATTTTCAAAATTTAAAAGCATTTATTTTTTAAAAAAAAAAAAAAAATTTAAAAAAAAAAAAAATAATAAAATTTAGTAAAAAAAAAGGGGGAAAATTGTATGTATAAATAATATTAAAATTTTAAAATTTGTGTTGTCTTTACCTAAATGTGTGTGTGTGCATAAGGGGGGCAGTGTGGTGTGTTTTTTTGGTGGGGGCCCGGTGAGGTCGGGTTCAGAGTCCCGGGCCTGAGGGAAAAAAAATCTTTTAGTTCTTTGTTTTTGGGAGCTTGACACGGGGCGTTTCCCGACCGCCGCAGCTGAAACAGTCGGGTTTTTGGGGTGGTGAGGATCCCTTTCGATCCTGAGGTTGGGTTTTTCCAACCCCTTTGGGTAAAGTCCCGCAGGGTGGGAGTGTTGTTCCAAAAAAAGTGCGTATTGGAAAAAATCGCAGAGGGTTCCCGGGCCTGAGGGGTTTTGCCAAAACCCCGGCAGTGGGTGCTTCCCGTAGGATGTCTTACAGCTCCGAGTAGAAAAGGGTGAAAAGGGTCCCCCGGGGACTTTAAATTTCCCCAGGCCCTTTAGGGTGGGGTAAAAGGGGCGCCCCGCCCTTTTTAAGAGTGTCGTGGGTGTGGAATGTGGATTTTCGGGGTTGTGGACCCGGTTTTTTATACCCGTACCTCTCAAGTATTCCATTAATCCAGTTGGGGTAGGGCCTCTGTTGTTGGTTTAAAGTCCCAATCAGTCCTTAGTTTTGGTGACTTTTAGGAGGAGGGTGGGGTCCCGGCCCCGAGGTGACGATCAGCAATTTTCCCGGTAGGCCTTCTCGTCATTGTCGGAGTCAGGGCCCCCAACCCCTTTTGTATCCCCAAATTTATGATGGAGTTGGAGGTGAACTGGCCACACAGTCAAGTGTGTAAGGGAGGGAAAAAAGGGGGTGAGGACGAAACCTGGGGGGGATCCTGTGTTTGGGTGGGGGGGGGGGGTTGGGTGGGTGTCTCCCCCGGGCCCCCTGGGGTGGCGGGGCAAAGGAATTCCCGGGGTTCCCGGCAAAAGGGGGGTGTTTTTTTCCCTTATCAACTTGCAGCCCGTCTAGTGGGGACTATGGGATTTAAAATGAAATAAGTCTGAACAGCAAATTTACATTGCCCCTTGGTGTCCCGATGAGAGAGGTGTGGTGTGCAGTACCTGGGAGAAGCCCTCATTCGTGGAAAGTTGGGACGAAAAGCAAACTGCAGGGGTCCCTGGGGGAAGGGGGGGAAGGCGCAGATGTTTTCCCTTTAAACAGGGCCCCTTTTTAAGGGATTATGAAGAGGGAGGGCCCCCGGTGGTAGTTTTATTTAAGATTTTGGAGAAGCAATTCCCCTTTGGGACAGGGAAATAGGGGATCTCCCTTTTAAAACGGGGGGGCCACAGGACCCACCCCCCCCCCGGGGGATGTTGAATTTTAGGGGGTGAACCCCTGGGGGTAGTGATTGCAAGGTCTTCAGTACTCGCCCCGATTTTGCCACGGACCCGCAAATTTCCGGTGTTCAACCCCCGTCAGGGCCCTCCTCACCCGTGCTCGGTCAAGAGGGTGTTTTTCATCCCAAACCCGGTTAAACTCATCCCGGGTGCGCTAACGGGGGATGTTGTTTGCCCGGGAGCAGCGTGTTGTTGCTAGCTCAAAAAGTGCCCCCGAATGAGTTCGGTCCCCCGTTTGGGATGCCCCGGAGCACCCCAATTGCGGGGGGTTGCCCTGGTAAATCCCTTATAGGGCCCTACCCCCCGCCCTAGGCGTTGGGGGTCGCCCCTGCTCCTTGCGATACTCTGTCCCTTTCCTCTTTGGCCTTTTTACGCCTTTCGGGCCATTTGGGGCGCGGCCCTTTTGCTCGGCCCTGTTTTCGGGGTTTCAAGCCCGGGGTTTTAGGCAGCGTGCGGGCGTTTAAAGGTCGGGGGATGGATTTATAACCCACGGTTTTTTTGGGTTAAAGGAAAGGGGCCCCCAAAATTTTACCCTGGGCGATGGTTTTCCTTTTGCGTTGTATGAAGTCTTTACTACTTCCCTAAATTTGATGCGTCCTGGGGAAAAAGGGGTTGGAACATGGGCCCCGTCGGAAAGTTTTTTTACGAAAAAAGGGGGGGTTCCCCGGGACCAGCCTTGGGTTGGTTTAGACCACCGCTTTCGTTTCCCCCGTCATACGTTCCGTACTTTTCCTTTGTTTATACTCCGTTTGAGGGAAAAAAGGGGCAAAGGTAGATTTGGAACGGAGGGGAGAGACAGCCTTGTAAACCTTTTTTGAAAAGGGGTTTTAGCAGTGGTTTCCCAAGTTCTTTTCCCCCCTTGGTTTGCACACGTAATGTGCTGGGGGAAAGTTTGGCATGACTTTTTTTTGGTTGCCTATTAAAGTCCCCAAACCCCCACCATAGCCCCGTGGGGCTTGTTTCCCGATGCCCACATAACACTCTGTAGGTCGATAGTGTAGTCGGTGTTCCCCTTGTGGGGGGTATGTAGCGGCTGTGGTGATGAGAGTTTAACTCCCCCGGGGAAGGTGGGAAAGGAGGCCCTGAGAAAGTCAGATGTTTCCCGGGTTTGACGGGCAGGGAAAGAGGGGAAAAAAATCTTAATGTCCCTTTGGGGGTTTCAACCCCTTGTTTTTGGTTTTATGAAGCAAACCCCCCCCTTAGATTTGCCGATTTCCCTTCTATCCCCAGGAAAAGGAAGGAACCGGTTGGGCATTTGAAAGGCCCGCGGGGTTTAGCCTTTTTTCCGTCAGACCCAAAAAAAGGTTTTCCAACTTATGTCCGTTTGGAAACTAATTCCCCCCTAAAATCATCCAACTTATTATAGGAAAAATTTGGGGTTAGGGGAAGGAAAGGGTGCTGGGGAGAGGTGGCGGTGGGCCCTTTAAAAATCCGTTGTTCCGAATTTTTGTCCCTTTTCCCCGATGTTTCCCCCTTTTTTTTCCCCCTTGGTGAAATCTCCTTGTTTTTGTTGTGGCTCGTCGTTCTATCTCTCCCCGGGGCCCCGGTGGGTCGATGGGGAAAAAATGGCAAAAACCCTTTTTTTTGGCAAAAGTTTTGTCCCAAAAAATGTGCTGCCCTTGTTTGAATGTTAGTGCCGATGTTTTTGGAGCAAAAAAAATTAAATTAAAAAAAAAACAAAAAATAAAAAACGCCAATCTCCCCGGGGTTTCCAGGGCGTCTAGACAGGCCCCGGCCCGAGGAAAAATTCCACCCCAAAAAAAACTTCCCCCCGTTTGTCTGCCAGATTTTAGCCAATTTTGCTTTTAGGGAAAGTAATTTTGTCCCAAATTTTTCTTTGGACTGGGGGGTACAACACCCAAAAATTTTTTTTTTTCCTAGGAAACTTAAAATTATTTTGGTAATTTTGTTTTTAAAAGGGGGTCCCTTGTCTGAACTTTTAGATTTGGGATGGCCAAAACGTGGGAAGCTTTTTGAAAAAATGTTTCTACCAATTTGATTGGGTTCCCCTGTTGGCCCCCCTCAACCCCTCTTTCTGAACCCGTAATCCAAAAACCCAAAAAAATACCTATTCTTCCTTTTTTTGTTGGGTTTTAACCCCTTAGTCTTATTTTGATGTTAAAAGGGGCCCTCTGGGGGGGATGTGTGCTATTGGGGGTGAAATTTCTTTCCTTTTCATTGTATTGAGCACACACGTCAATTGTGCAATGTTTATCCCAAAGTTGGGGTGCTAAAAATGGCGTCCCCCAGGGGCTTTTGGGGCTGAAGGCGTTTTATCACTTCCCCTTGGCCAAAGGTCTGACCCGCTTTTTAATGAAAAACGGAACAAAGAAATGGGCAACACAAAAAAAGGGGGTTTCCTAATTTTTGGGGGCCCTCCCGGTAAATTTGATAGCACCTTTTTTAGCCCTCGATTGTTTATAAATTTTAGCCTTCTTGTGCCCAAGGTTTTAAGAGAGGAGGGGTGTAAGTGGCGCACAATTTTTTGAAATTTGAGTGGGATTTCTGTGCTTACCCCCGTCGTTTAGTTTCTTAAACAGCTAAGTTTTATGTGGTATAGGGGGTTGTTTTTTTGGGAGTGGAACCCTTTATGATTGGGACCCTGGGGGGGGGGGGTGGGGGGATTGGCCTTGGGGCGAGAAGCTTCTCCCTGTCTTACTGGGGTGCCATTTGCCTTTCAAAAACCCCTTTTGTTTCCAGTTCTAGTTATTGAACCCCCCCGTATGGTATTGCGAATTTTGTATAACATTAAGTCGCTGCCCCCGAGCCTTTTCATGGGGGTGTTTTAAAAACCCTTTTTATTTCTGCTAATTGTGCAGAACCCTGGTTGGGGGAAAAAAATTTTTTGCTTGAATGGGTTTTTAAAAGGGGTTTTCTTTATTTAATTGTACTAATTTCATGCCCGGCCCCTGATTTCCTTAGCATCTTTAAAACAGGGCGTTTACAAACCCAAGTTTAGCTGCTGATAATTGGTTGGTATGGGGGTCATAGTGCCCGCATTAAAAAAAAAAGGGGTTTTTGGACACCCTTTATTTGGAGATCCCTCCCAGGGAAAACCCTCCCAGTTGCAGGATTTAATTTTATTGAAGTTGGGTGTTAAGTTCCGGGGGGCTGAGAGTATAAACCCCGTACCCCGTTTTTCAGCCCGAGTTAGAACGAAAAGTGGGCTTGTGAGCAAGGCGGTAAATGATGGCGTATAAAAGGGGCCCGGGGGCCCCTAGTTAGTTTTGGAGGCTTTTTGAAAAACGGGAAAACGGGTGCAGGTCCCCGTAACAGGGTGGCAGAGGACTCAATGTTAAACCCCAATTTGGGTATGTAAGCTAAAAGGTTTTTTGCGGTTTGGGTGTCCCGGCCTTTAAAATGATTTTTCATTCCTGTGTTCTGAACATAAAATTTGGGAAAAGGTTCGAATAGTTTCCGGGGTTTAAGTGCTGGGCCCTTGCAGGTCCCCTTTAAGTGCGCAGAAGGCCCCTCTGGTCCCCAGTTCCCCTGTAAGTGGGGGCAAAAATTTTTTGTCCGGTCGTATGACGGGTTCAGGGCGCTGTCTTGAAGTTTGCACAAAATATGGACTGTTCCCCCCATCCAGAAAAAAAAGCCCCGCCAGTTTTTCGGTTTGGGGGGTTAGTTTTGGCTTTTAATTTGGGGGGGGGATTAGGTTTATCCCCCCCAATCTCATTTGGGAAACAAATTTCTTGACAAAAATGCAATTTGTTGGTAGTTGTGTCCCCCTTTTTTGTAGCGCTTTTCAACATGAAAGGTTAATTCCCCCTGTGTTTTGTAGTAAGATAAAAAAAATCCCCAAAACCCGGAGCCCGTAATGGGGTTTAAATGTTGCAATTTTGGGGTAAAAATGTTAAAAAATGCTGGGTATAAAAAAAACTTGAGCCAAAGTTTTGTTATGGAGTTTGTTGATGTATGTAAAGGCAAAAGTTTTGTGATTTCCCGGGGAGGGCCACCCTTGGGGAAAAAAATGAGTTTAAATTTAAAATTAAATGTTTACCAGCCCCCGGGGGGTTAGGTGGAATGTTGGTCAGTAGTGTAATTTGGGGGGGGGGTAAAGGGTGTTCGGCGTCCCCAATTTGGGTTGAAGGCTCTCAAAATCAGCCTAATCGATAATCGGCAGAATGTGGCTTTTTAATTTGGGAAAAATTTAAATTTTCAAGGGTTTTTTTTTTTTACCAATAGCTGCTGCAAAAGGCCCCCCAATTGTGGGTTTAAATTTCCTTTTATTTGCATGCTGCTTCAGCGGATATGTTTTTTATAGGGGGGTTACCTGTGGTTTAATTTTATGCGTATGGGGTTTTGTGACTTAAATTTCCCCCAAATTCTCGTTAAGGGTTTTTACCCTTAAATTTGTGGTTCTTGTTTCAATTTTTCATGTTCGACTATAAAAAGGGAACTGGGTGGAGTTTTGTTTACTTTAAAATTTCTCTGCCCGGGCCCTTTATTTAAAAATGTGGTAGGGGGTATTCTAAAGTAATGTCCCTCAGGTGACGTGTGAAAGTTTTTGTTGGTTTCCTTTTGTGTTGCAATGCAGCCCTTTAACCCTTGGGGAAAAATTTTTGGGATTTTTGTTTTTGTCACCTTAATGTTTCATGGGGGGTGGAGTTTGGGTTTCTTGAAACCCGTCTTTCAATTTTTTAAGGGAAACTTTATGGCCCCCTGCTTCCCCCGTGGTCCCATTTCACATTTTGGCTGACCCCAAAAGTATGGTTTTTGTTTTAAACAGATCGTAGTTTCCATAGTTGCTGTTTTTTGTTTTATACATAAGAGTACAATGGAGTGGTAGTTGTGGGTTTGGGGGGTCTGTCTCATTTGGGTTTTCCCCGAAGGTTTCCCCGGTTTCCCCTTTGGAAAAGATGGATTTTTGGATTGCGGAGAAAATACCAAAGGTGGGTTATGTGGATCTTCCCAAAATGAATCAAACCCTTTTGGGTGGGTCTTTGGGAAAATTTAAAAGACCCTTCCCTTTTGACTAAAGTTAAATTTTAGTGGCACCAAAAGTTTTCCAAATAGGTTGACAGGTGTATTGTCAGAATAGTAGGGGCGGACAATGTTTTTTTTCCCGGAAATTTGATTGAAAATGGCCCTTGAGGGGGTATAAATTGGAGTTCCCGGGAAACCCCCGTCTTGGAAAGACGATGTGAAAAGGGGGAGGTTTGAGCCCGGGTTTTCCCCAATTTCATGGTAGGTGGCCCTGAAAAGATCCCTTTTAAAAGGGGTATCTCGGCCCGTTTGTTTCCTCCCATGGGGGTTTATTTCCCGGGTTTTAAGAGAGTATGGTGTTAATTTTTTTCCCCCCAGGGTTCTCTGGGCCCCCCATTGACTCTGCGTGGGGCCCCTTCAAAGGGGTTTGGGTTTGGCAGTCCCGCTGATTGACCGTTTGGGGCCACACCCCCCAACCCGGGCCTTTTGTCTGTAGTTTGGTTTAAACTGTGGGTTGGGGGCTGGGGCGGGGGTTTTTGTTTTTGTGGCCCCTTTCCTTCTCCCGCTAAAAGATCCCCCTCTTTTTCACGGTGTCCTTGGGCGGTAATTTCCATTGGTCCACCCGCCTGATTAAAAATGACATGGATAGGTGGTAGTGCAGTCAAAAGTGTTTTCCCGGTTTTTGTCTGTTGTGGTTCCCGTCGGGGCTGTGCCCGGACTGGGTCTGGGGGGGGGGTGGAGCTTGGGGGGCCCCTTTTTATTGCGGTTGGGGTTGGGGGTTGAAATTTTGGTAAATGGGGGTGGTCTTAGCTTTATCCTTTTTTGGTTTTTGGGTTAAAATTTTTTAACTTTTGCTGTGTCAGTTGTCGGCCAAGCGTTTGCTTGCTTCTTCTTCCTTTTGGTTTTTCTTTTCTTTTGGTTTTTTCCCCTGGTGCACAATTTTGTCAGGGAAAAAGTGGCCATTCCCCTCTTCAAAAGCCACGACATTGTTTGGCGGGGGTCTGTATCCCTTTTGGGATGGGTTTTTTTCCATTACCTTTAAAAAGACTTTTTGGTGGGGTCGTTTGGGATCCCGGGCTTTCCCCTCCAAAATTTGGGGGGATCATTTTTGGATATTGTTTTCTCACTTCCCGCCCAAAATTGGATTGCGAAATGCCAAAAACCCCCTCATCCACTTGTTTTCCGTTATCCGTGTGGCGATGGGGGCTTTCTGGGGAAAATTTTTCCCCGTTATGTTTTATGAGCAAAGCCTTGTGTTACCAATGGGCCCAAACCCACTCCAAAATGCTTTCTTTAGTGCTGTAATCCCTTTATTTGCACCTTCATGGAGGGTTTTGGGGTCAATGGCCGTCCCCCCATTTTCCTTAAAAAGGGCAAAGGAAAATAAATTTGGGTTGGCCCCGTTGCTTTGGTTATTATGGGGCATGAGGTACTAAGGGAAAACCATAAAAGGATTTTTTTGGCTCTCCATTGGACTCGATTCTCCTCCCCTTTTGGGGCCCGGTATTGTTTGAAATTCTCAGCCCGTGTTGGCTTCCCGTCGTCCCTTTTTTGACCCTTTTTTTCCCCTTTAAATGGGATTTTGGTTTATTGCTATTTTGACATTTCTGCTTCGATTTTGTTTAAATTTTTATCCCTTAGAGGCGCTGTTGTTTTTAATGAGGATCCCTTTATGTCATGTAACCCCTTTGACTTTATTATGTGGGGCTGGGTCTTGTTTCCTTTGTTTTTCCTCCAAAAAAGGAGTTGCCCTCCCATTTTCCCCCATTTTTGTTAGCCCCCGTAGGGGTTTTTGTGGCTGGGTTGGTTTTGGTTTCTTTTTTTTTCCCTGGGGTGACGGGAGTAGGCATCCCCCCCAAAAAAAGTCTTGAAGCCCCAGTTAACACTTTAACAGGGGCGTTTTTTATTAGACCCGGTTTCAGATGTGAAGTCGGCAGGGGTGTTTGTTGCGGGGCATTTGTGGGAAAAGGGTCCCCTTAATGCTGCCCCGATTTGGGGGGAGCGGTTTTTTCCCCCACTTCCTTTCGTTTGTAGTTTAAATTTTTTCCTTGCTGGCTGGGCTGCCAGCTCTTTTTTGCCCCCTGTCGGTATTGTTGTATGTCTCTTTATCTTCGGGCCCCTTTTTTGGGTTTTCTTTCTGCGTGATTTCTTTAAGGGGGTCACTGCTGGCTTTCCATTCTTTTCTTTAGGGGGGATTGCCCTTTGATGGGTGTGCGTGGCGGTTTTATATATCCCCCCCTTTTTAGGGAAAATGTTTTCCGATTAAAATTTTTCCCCGTGGTTTGCTGGTGCGGTCAGGTGTTTTGAAAACCCCTTTAGCTTGCCTTGTATTTTGATTCTTCTTCCTCCCCATCAACCCCAATCTTGATATGGGAAATGTCCCTCTTTGTTGATTTTTTTGTGGGGACATATGGTGGTGGGGTTTCTGGGGGTTTTTACAGGTTTGGGGGCGGTGGGTGCTGTTTTGTGTTTTATTTTTCTTTCCCTCTTCCCCGGTTCACCTCTTTTGCCCCTTTTTGTTAAACCAAACCAACACTTTCCCCTTTCCCCAATTTCTGCCTTCCTTTGATCGTTTATCTTTGGCCTTATGGGTTTTATATTTTCCCCAATTATGCCCGAAAAGTTTACTGGGAAGTGCCTTTATTTGGCCATGGAAATTTTTGGGTGTGTCATGCCCCTCCCGGGATGGGAAAAGGGTGGTCTGTTTTTTTTCGATCCCGATTTTGTTTAAAATTTTAACCCCAAATTTGGGGTCGAGGGCCCCGCCCCCCTTTTTTTATTTTGCCAAGTATCCCCGTGGGGCGCCCCTTGCAGTGTTAGGAATTTCTGTTCTTCGTCTAACTCTTTTGTTTTAAATTAAAACAAATATTTTTCCCCGCAGTTGCCAGGTTTATTTTTTTCCCTTTAAAATGACCCAAATTTGTTTTCTGTCCCGTCTTTGTGGAAGGTTTTTGTAATATATTTTAAATTTACCCGTTTAAATTAACTTTTCGGGGGGTTGGAGATTTCAGGCCCTGGGGTTTCCCCCTATGGCTTGTCCGTAACCCCCACCTTTGGTTTTCCCCAAATGTGGATTTTAAAAGGGGGGTTGTACCCCCACCGGGTTTTCCCCCAACAGCTCCCAACCCAAAATTTGAAATTTGTTCAGTCCCAAAACCATGTATTGCCCCTTTCCCCGGTTTGTAGGGAAATTTTTTTGTATTTTCGCTAGGTTTTTCAAATTTTGTTATTTTGCCCCAAATTTCAAATTGATTAATTGTTTTGTTTGGGCCCTGCTCAAAAACTTCCCCTTCAATATAGGTTTTTCTCAAACCCAAAATGTTTTTCTTATTCTTTTGGTCAGGGAAATCCTTTTATCAAAAAAATTTTAATGAAAAAAAAATTTTTTTTTTTACTACTATTTTCCCCCATATTTAAAATTTTTCCCCCTTATATTAAAAAACGTTCATTTTGTGGGTTTTTTTATTTAAAATTCCCAAACTACCTTTTGGCCTTTTTGCATGATATATTCTAAATTTTGATAATATTTATTCATCTCACCCCTGGGGTCTCGCATGATTAAAAATTTATTGTGTTCTTTTTTATTTCAATCTCTCTTATCTCTGGCACGTACCAAAAAGCCGTACAGTTCTCTGAGTGCATGAGAGAGAGTTAAAACCCTTTAATTTACTTAAGCCCAACCCAAATTTTTCCCTTACTCCCCTTTTCCAAAAATACTCCCCAGTCCCCAAAAGCACTTTTTGCCGACCGGCCCAAAAAAGGGGGGTCAGTTTTCTCCCTTTTGGTATGCAAAAAGAGTTAAAGACCCCTTTTTCACTTCAAGGCCCAATATTTAACTTTTTGTCCCCCTTTTTAAATCTTACCCGTCTGCCCAAAAACTTTGCCCCCGGGAGAAGGTAAAGACCCTTATTAAATTCCGGGAAAACGTAACTCTTCAAAATTTAAAAAATTATTCTTTAGGTTTCAGTAAAATATTTTTGTTTTTACACAAAATATTCTAAAAAGTTTTTATTTAAAAAAAAGTATTTTCATGACTATAGTTTTTTTTCTTTGGCCCAATGTTGCATTTATTTTAGCAAAAAGAGGCTTAGGAATGTTTTTCATACAAAATTTTTTCCTGTTTGCAGTCCCCCAAAAGGTCCCTAGAATTTGTCACAAACCGCCCCCCCCCGTCACAGTCCCCGTCGGTCCCGGTTTGGGGTTTTCATAAAAAACAACCCCTGCCCTTCGGACCCCTTTCCCCTTTTGGGGAGTGATCGCTGAAAACATACTGAAATGAAAAAACGGGATCCCGTGTTGTGTAGCAATTGGCCCCAAACCCAATTTATTTGTTAGTCCTTCCCCTTCCCCGGGAGAAGGGTTTAGCACAAGGGTGAAACAAATGAAATGAAAAGCGGTTTTCCACAAAAATTTGGGGGGAAAACTAATATAATCTATATAAAATTTGTCAGCAAAAAAATAATGGGGTTAACAACCCAAAATTTTTTTGGTTTTTTGGGGGGGGCTTTTTGGGCATGTGGCAGTCCGTTTTTCCCCTTTTATCCATTACGTAACCGTTAAACTTGGGTTTTGGGGGGCTTTCCCATTCACCATTAGTTATGGCCCAACCTTTGGGCCCCTTTGTCTGCGCGCCCCCCTTGTTATTTCTAGGATTCTTATCAAAAAAGAGGCCTGGAGCTCGTCCCTTTGGGCACCCTTTTTGTGAGAAGGCTCAGCTGTATTTTTTTAAAAATTTGTGATTTTGTGGGGGGAAAAATTTTGGGCTATGTTTTTTGAAACTTTTTGATTACTTTATGATTTTTTGGGGTTTAAAGCTTTTAATTTAAAAAACACACTTTATAGTTTTGCGCTTAAAATTTTTACACCCCATTTGTTATTTGCTTATTACAAAACTATTATTTACAACAGTAAACCCAAAAAATTTGCCCCGGGCTGTATTTAGGGGTACATAATCTCACTCACTAAAATCATTTAAATATTGAGTAGGCCAAGGAAAAGTTGTTTTTTCAAAACAGTTTTTTTAAAAAACCCCTCCCTTTTAAACCCCTTGGGGGTTTGTATTTTGTTCTACAATTTTGTAAAAAAAAACCTTTCCCCGGCAAATTTTTCTGTTATGTCAAAAGTTTGAACCCTAGAAGGCCCCGTTTTCACCCCCTTCCCCCCTTCCCCTGAAGAAGGGCAAATTTTTCTTTGGTTAAATTAAAAAACATTTGATTTTAAAAAGGGGGGGGACTAAAACCGAATTTTTTGAAAAAACCCATAACCTTTTAAGGGCCTTTGGCCAATTTTCAAATACAAAGTCCGAAAGGGGAACCCTTAAAGCCAACACCCTTTTCCAAATGAAAGACCCCCCTTCCGTAATAGGGGAAAAATTTTGGTCCACCCCAAAAAAACCCCCTTTTCCCCCCAAAATAATAAACATTTTATATTTTGGGAAAGAGTGGTTTTTCAAATTTTTTTATGGAAAAAATTTTTAAAAAAAATTTAACCTTTTTTTTTTGGAAAACCGAATGACCAAAAAGTTTTAAAATCGTTCCCTTAAAAACAAAAAATTTCAAGGAATTTTTAAAACAACCCCCTTTCCAACCCTTTTTTTTGGGTGAAGAAAGTATAAAGGGGAAAAAAGGGTTTACAAAAATTCCTGGGTAGAAGTTTCCCTTTTTTTACCATGAATTGTTAAACCCCGAAAAAGAGTGGGGTCACAACCCGGCCCCGCTTTCATTTGGAAAATTTACCAGAAAAACCCCCTTCTTTTTTTCGAAAAGGGTCACCCCCCCCCCCATTTTTCCCCCAAAAACCCCCCCCCCTTTCCCCCCCCAACCCCCCCCCAAGTCTATATTAAGTCTGGGGCCGGGGGAAGGGCCTTTTAAAATCTTTATAACCCCCCTTTTCATTCCCCAACGTCGGGAGGCCAAAGGGCCCCAAGCTCCCCAAGCCCCCCCCGGGTACCTCCTGTGAAAAAAATGTGGGTTCCCCGGGCTTGTGAAAGGTTTTTTCCCCAAAAGGGTTGATTTAAATTTGCCCAAAAGCCATTTTAACCCTATTATTCCCTTCTTTTTGGGGTTTTTAAAAATTATTTTTGAAATTTTTGTAAATTTTACGTTTGGTGGGGATACCCGAATTTTTTTGGGCGGTCATGGTTTAAGGGAAATTTTTTTTGCAAAACCCATTTTCAAACCCCAAATTTCATGATCCGCGAGGAATCCCAGGGCCTTCGCCCCCCTGCCCCATTGAAGTTCGATCACCCCTTTTTAAAGTGCTTTTTTGCGGGAAAACCCCCCTTTCCATTTAAAGCAAAATTAAAGGGCTTTAAATTTTCATAAAGAACAAGTGATTTGGCGGGGTTGCCGGAAAATGAAGGGGTAATTTCCATCCCAAAATTGAAATCCTCCTTTTTAAATCCCAAAATTTTCCCTGATTTATAAAAGCCTCCACCCTGGATGTTTTAGGGGCTCCCAGGTTTTCCCTTAGTCCCCTTTATTATTTATTCCCCAATGGGGGCCGATTTAAATTTTTGGTTTTCCCCCATTTTTTTAAACCCGGGAAGAAAAAATGTTTTTTTAAATGTTACCGGGGGCGAGGTTTTTTTGGGGGAAGAGAATAATTATACCCTTTAAAAAAATAAATCCTAAATTTTTAAAACGCTGAAAAACCCAGGGGGCCCCCTTTTGTTTAATAAAAACCCCGTTTTAGGGAAACAAACTCATTTAGCCTTTTAAAAAGGGGGCCCCATTAATTTCCTAATTCCCACAACTAATTTTCCTTGGCCTGAAAATTTTTCAAGTAAATAATTTCTCCTTTTTAATGGGATAAAAAGGATTAACCTTTTAGTAAATTTGGGCCAATCGTAATATAAAAAACCCCCAACCAATTTCCCTAAATAAAATTTTTGGGAATGAACATATTAAAGTTTTGGCCCCGGGGCCCAATTTAAAAATTTCCGGAAAAAACTCCAAAACAAATTTTTTAATTTTTAAAGGGAAAAACCGATAATGTAATTAAAAAATAAAAAAATTTTAACCCCCTTTAAAAAATTTTAATTTTTCCCCTTGGGGAATATGCTATTTTTTTTTTGTTACTTTTTATGTTTTCAAAAAAAATCTAAAATGTTCTTTTAAGTAAAAATTTTTAAACCTTTTTTAAAACAAGGCCAAAATTTTTATTTTTTGGTTTGGTTTCAAAAAAAGAAAAATTTTTTCCAGTGCCTCTTCTTAAAATTTTGGGTTAAAAAACTTTTTCAAACAAAGACAATTTTCATTTCCCTTTTAAATTTTTAAAAAAAAAGAAAATTTTTTTTAATAAAATGTTTTCTTTAAAATTTTAAACCCTTTTTTTGGCCTTTTAACCCCAAAAACTTTTTTAAAACTAATTTAAAAAAATTAAAAAAAATTTTATCCGGCTTTTAAACCAACTTTCAAAAAAAATAATTCGGTAAAACAAATTTTGAGCTTTTAAAAAAGATTTAAAGGGATTGTCCTTTTTTTTTTCAGAATAAACATTTTCCAAAAACTGTGCAGTAAAATTTTAAAAAATGGAGGGGAAGATGCTTTAAGTTTTTAAAATTTAATTTTAAATGAAAAATAAAAATTCCACTCATTTCAAATGACCTAGAGAATCAAAAAAAAATTTTTCTGTTTAAAGAAAAAAGAAAAAAAAAAGGGGATTACTTTTTTTCCAGTTGATGTCCTTAACCCTTTTTGTGTCCCAAAGGGGAAAAGTGGTGAGCAGGGAAACCAGGCTTGCATCCCTCGGTTGTCCCTTCTAAACAAATCTTTTATACGGGGTGAGAATGTTGGTCCCGCAGCCTTGTAGGCTTCATTACCTAATGGGGAAAAATCATTTTCTTTGTTTCCCGTTCAAAATTCTGCAAGTTTTCTTATGTACAGGTTGGGTGAAATGGTGTTGTAATTAAGGGTTTAAAAGTGGGCACTCTGTTTTAAAAGTCCCCAGTTGACTATCTAGATTGAGGATAAATCCATAATCTTGTTTTGATTTCGGGTGGTAAATATTTAGCTTTCCCGGTCCCTTTCCAGCAAAATTTTTTTCCTTGGGCAACCCCGGGGTTTGGGTTTTGCCCGATTAGGGTTTGGTAGAAGCCCAGGTTTAGGGTTTAGAAGAGGGCCGGAAGGGTCAACCCGGGAAAGGGGCCCCGGGTTTTTCCCGGTTAAACCCGGGGGGGCAAAGGGTTTGGGGGTAAAACGAGGGCCCGGTTTTTCGGTCAATTAAACAATTCCCCCCATTTCAATCGGGGAAAGGGAATTGGGTTTTTAAAATTCCCCCCGGGTTTTTCCCCTTGTTTTTGGGGGAGACTCTTTAATTCCCGCCTCGAAAAGGTTTGAATATCAAAAAAGGGGTCCTCTTAAATTTACCCAAAAATTTTTGGGGGTTCAGCAAATTGGGCCCCGAAAAAAGGGGCAAAAAATTCCCAAAAAAAAACCAATTTTTAAGAAAAAAAGAGGTAGTAAACCCAATTAACAATAAAAGTTGAACCCTTAAACTTCAATTTTTGGGCCCTAATTAATTTTTAGAGGTTTTTTAAATTGGCCTGTTTTAAAAAACCCAAAAATGAAAAATGGGGTGTAAATTTAAAATTTTCCAAAAATTTAAAATTTTTGTTATTGGTTAGAATTTTTTTTAAATTATGAAGGTTACTACCCCCCTTTCCTTTTTATTTAATTTAAAAAATTTTTAAAAAAAAAGTTATCATTTTTTCCTTTTAAAGGATGCTCAAATAAAAAAATCAATTTTTTTGAAAAAAACCTTTTTAATTTAAAAAAAAAATTTTCCACTTTTAAAATTTAAAATATTTCTTAACCTAATTTTTAAAATAAAAGTACTTTTTGGGGCCGGGTTTCCCCAAAATTTTTAAAATTTTTGGGTTAACCCCTCCTAACTTGGGCCCATTGATCTGAATACGAACATCTATGGAAAGCGCGGGAAAAATGCAGTCTGGAAAAAGCACCCTTCAAACCTGAGAAGCTGGAGCAGTTTGCTCAGGAGGAGTGGGCCAAACTCCCTGTTGACAGGTGCAGAAGTCTCATTGAGAGCTACAGAAATTGTTTGATTTGCATTGATTCCCTCTAAAGGTTGTGTAACAAAATATTAGGTTAAGGGTCCCATCATTTTTGTCCATGCCATTTTCATTTGTTTTATTATTTAAAATATTCTGTTGAATCAAAAATCAAAAGCAAAGTCTGATTTCTATTAAATATGGAATAAACAATGATGCATGCCAATTACTTTTGTCAGTTTCAAATTATTTCAGAGAAAATTGTGGGTTCTTCTTTTTTCGTGGAAGGGTACTGTCGGAGGAAGAAGCCCAGGTTTCAGGCCAGTGATGAAGACCGGACCTCCACGCCAACACTTAATCTTCTTCACGATTCTGTAGTTACTGGAGTCTCAAACAGGTTCAAAGAAGTCACTGGAGATGATCAGAGTTCGATGCAATAGAGCTTTATTCTTCAACAGAGACAAAACCCGAGTTGGTTCCGGAACCAGACTGAAATACAACTGTCTGTGCATGATCTTATATATCCTAAAAACTCAGTTTTCATTAATTTTAGCTTTGTCAGCAAGAAAATAATGGTGTCTAAACGCCAAATTTGGTCTTATGGGGGGGTCTTTGTGGGCATGTAGGCGGTCCCGTTTTCCCGTTTTACTCCATTACGTAACCGTTAAACTTGGAGTTTTGGGGACTTTCCCATTCACCATTACGTTATGGCCACCTGGGCCTCTCCTGTCTGCGCATGCCCCGCCTGTCTATTTCTAGGTACTTCTTATCAAAATGAGGCCTGTGCAGCTCGTCCTTGGACACCCTTATTGTGAGAAGGCCTCAGACTGTATTTTTTTAAAACTTTGTGATTTACTGTGGGGAAACTTTTAGACTATGTTTTTTTGAAACTTTATGATTACTTTATGATCTTTAGGTTACATGCTTAATCAAACACACGCTTTATAGTTATGCAGACTTAACATTTTGCACACACACTCTTGATTATATTGCTTATCACAAAGCATATTATTTACAACATTTCCCCCCTTTGGGACTTACCAAGTCCCACAAATATACTGCTTATCAGGTTCAAACATGTTTCTCTAAAGTGCACAGAATACACATACCGAACATGGCTCCTGGGGTAACCAACACAAGGAGGAAACATAAAATGAGCGAATTCAGGAAATCAGGTCACTGAATCGAGAGCTTAAGCTCATGCTCGTCATAATATAAATTGCCTTAAACAACAGAAATAGTATATGGATTATATTGTCACTCTGTGAGACTTGTATCAATTTACCAGTGTAGACTACTTCAGTGTGAACTACTTAGTTAGTGTGGATATTATAATCAACAACTCTATTAAAACAGTATAATTTCACACAATCATCAATCTATGGCACATCTATGTTAACTATAGGTGTTAAGAAACCTGTACTCTAAAGATAAGTCGTCATGTAGTCGTCGTTAGTCATCTTCATCAGTCGTCTTCAACCCAGACACTTTGCGTGCCGTAGAGGGTCACTAACATGAGAGGATACTAGAACCTCGTCGTTCATGCTAGTATGGGTATCTTCCAAGTCAGTCTCAGTCCAAATGTGAGTTGGCGTCTAGGTCCGATCAGAATCCCACGCACCGACGCCCAGGGTCAGTACATCAGACTCTGACCAAACCACGACACCAATGTGGTTTAAGGGTAAGGTGGCTTAGGGGCGGGGTAACCTAGGGGTAGGATTGGCTTAGGAGTAGTATGGCTTAGGGGTAGCGTATGTTCCAGTGCCACGCAGCCGTCGGTATCCGTCGATAACATCATCGCACGTAGCCACGCGACAGGCCAGGAGATCCCTTTCTTTTGTCAACTCATTCACCCGGGTTTTTAACTCTTTTACCTGGGTTTCCTGTGCTTGTATTAGACTTCTCTGTTTTTCCATAACATCCTCCCGGGCTTCCAACACCTGCAGTCGATATCGCTGTTTTTTCATGTTACCCTCTTGGGCTTCCAGCTCTCGTAGTCGAATTTTCTGTTCTTTTACCCTAAGCCTATGACGTTTGGTGGCGTGTCGTTTGAGCTCTTTCAGTCTGCGCTTTTGTATAGCAGAGGCCTTGTGTGGTGATAGGTCACACGTCTGTATTTTGAACTGCTGCCACGTAAGGTCAGCCAATTTGGCGGGTTCCCAGAGCTCACCGGTACATTCATCATCAGAAGAGCTGTCTGTGATTGACCAACCTTCCTGCCACGCCTGCAAAATTTGCATTTCAGATTCAGGAAATTCAGCGTGGGAAATGTCCTCTTCGAGTTGCGGCCGCTGCATTGAGGTCGAAGGTTGCGGCTGCAAAGTTGGAGTCGATGGTTTCTGGTAAGGGTTCGACACTTTCCCTTTAAGCAACTGGCATAACAGCGAGGGCGTCTGGGGAGGTGGTGTTGGAGTGCAGTCGGTTCTCCCTCGATTGGACCTGCAAATCCTTCTGTATCCTGTTCATCTTTGGGGGGACTCTGGTGTGGTTCTCCTAGGTCTGATGCTGTCGGCTGCTGCGTCACCCACTCTGGCTCCGCTGGTCCTGGTGCGTTTACCAACACATTTCCCTGTTGGTACCACTGGTTCATGATTGGGCGTGGTTGGCTCACGGCTGGGGATGCCCTGTAAGGCCCTTCAGGAAAAAACCCTATGGCTGGTCTCATCTGGGCTGGCCCTAAAGGGGTCACTTGAACCAAATTCTGTGGCCATACTTGAGGTTGTTGAACAAAACCCTGATTCTGTGGGAATTCTGACCATGTATATCCTGGGCCTTCTGCCATGATTTATCTATCAAAATAATAAAGAGTGTTAGTTCATTCTCTCCAGGCAACCTTTGGCATAATTCATATAAATTGGAGCGATGTCACCCCAACAGTATAACTGAAGTCTATCTGTGTATAGACTGTAACTATGTTTACATCTGTCTGAAAGTCGTCCTACACCTTGTCCTAGTTTTAGGGTGACTACTTCTATTCTAGTCTTAGTGAACAGGGGCATGCAAAGTTGTCGCGGCATCAATTGTACCAAATCATAAGTATAGAGTATTGAGACAACACTATGCTCCAATCGTATGCCCTGTCCCAATGTATATGTTTCTGTTTTCCAGCGGCTACTGTGCATTTTTTCCATGCGAATGGTGGATGGTGTTAGCAGTGGATACCCCTCAGACTGTACTGAATGTAATGAATATTGTATGAAAGTTTTAGAAGCATGCAGCTGAATAGGACCATATGGCAGGAGATTTAACACGGGTTCAAGTTCTTTGTTAAACCGTTTGTCCGCTGTTTCTTTATGTTTCCGGCGTTCTTTCTTTTTTGTGCTGTGTTCTGTCATTGTCGGATGATTCTTTATACATCAAGCTGCCATTTCCGTGCATCCATTGGGACGTAGATGTCATCTACGGGTTCAGGTTCAAACAGTATTCCGCGATTAATTTGCGTCATCTCTATTTCAACGTCTATGTCATTGTGAACTACTAGGGGAAACTGTCCGGTTATCAGCGAGATCATCTTACTAATTGTCATTCGAATCAGTGGAAACACGCAACACAAAACGACCATGGCAATCAACAATAGCGTGCCCACTACCATTCCTACTACTTGCAGGATCCTTCTCCAGGATAGTTTATTGAAGAAGTCCCATATTGCGTGTGCCCTGGTATTCCAATTGGAATTTTTTACATGTTCATCTCTTAGCATTTTCAGCTTGCTTAATATTCTTGTGAGGTTACCCTCTTCTCCTGTGTGCATTGGTATAACAGTGCAACACTCATCACCGATATGGCTGCACACTCCCTGATCTTCTGCTAGCAGTGTCTATAACAAACCTATTTTGCAGTGTCATCATGGAAGTTGAGTGTAGCTGTTCATGTATGGTCCCTAGTGCTGATAAAGTCCAATTAATGAACCTCTGCTGATTGTACCATAAGTAATTCACCCATCTGCTGTTGCGTGCTATGTATTGTGCATTTGGTACTTGTCCCAATAGCAGGACCGCTCCCACTGCCTGTCCGGAGATGATCCAATCCTCTCCTATGGCCTGATGGTCTGACGGCACGCCATGCGGTTCCTGGTTCCAAGCGACATAGACTTGTGCATCTGCCGCCCATTCACTGTCGGTGCTTCTTTTGACTTTATTCTCTAATGGCGGAGTGCTTAGTACCGTCACTTTCCCTGTTAGCATAACTGGCGTGCAAATCCCTGTCCAATTTGACGGTAATACCAATTTTACTTGTTTATCGTTATCGCACATCCAGAACACATCTGCCAACGGCTCTGAGCCGTTTGCAAGGTAGGGGATACGATATGCCTGGGGGAGTGTGTCACCTTGTTTGATGAGAAGATAACTACCATCTAACACTATCTGATGGCACTGAAATTCTGCTTTTTCAGTTGTGTTACAGACTTTTACTCTTTGGGGGTTGCGTTTTGCTTGTGGGACACGCATCCTAATATGTCTACATCGTACTCGAGGATCTGTTTTATTTAGGCGTATGGCACCCATCATATCATTACCACGTGCTATACAATATGGGAACGTTGTCCCCTTTGCCATGTTGACTACTGGTGGTATCCAGGACTCAAGTTCATTTGATAGCCACCATGGACAGATCTGCCCATCATTGGACCATCCTCCACGTCCTCCAGCCATTTGTATTACACAGTACGCAAAACAGGTGTCGATGGTATTACACCCGTTAATACCAAAACCCGTCACGGGCATTATCTGGGGAATTCTTTTAGCATTATAGCACGTTACGCAAGAATGTGAGCTTGTTTGCCTGGCCGAAAATTGCATCCATTGATAGAACATATTTTGCTCCCATTTTGACATTCTCAATTCTCCGTTTATCCCACGAAATTCGTCTCGCACACTTCTACGTGTACGCTCCTTACCATATGGTTCTACTGAGCCGATGGCTGCCTTCCTGGGTGTAGGTTCTCCTGTATTGACATCTATACATTGGCTCCTAGAGCATGTGGCCCTTACTCTCACCACCCCTTTGGTCTTACACTGCTTATTTGCAGGAAGGTTGTCTAATTTAATGATCTCATGGGTGGCTGAGATAGCATAAATTTGTTCGTTCTCAGATTTAGCATAGATGAGTTCAATTAGTTCATGTGGTGGCAATTCTCCCTGTTTTACTGCCGTAACTCCAGCTGTTAAAGCACAGTCAATCAGCTGCCTCTGTTTTGTAATTGCTTTTTCAGGATCTGAAACCTCATATTTTAGTAGAAATAGAACTATAATTGTGAATATTCCCCATAACCTTCTTCCATTTACTCTCTCTCCCTTACATTCCAGATGGCCCTTCCCCTGGGTCTGTTTCTTGCCCTTCTGGACTTTCTGTCGGGCTTGTGGGTGATTCATTATCTGAATCTGATTCACTTTCTTGTCTTGATGCTAAAGATCCACTACTTGCTGGACTGTCTCTGGCCCATCTGGCCGCCAATCTTCGGGATCGTCTTTCCCCCTGTGGACTCTGGGACCGTGTAGTTTCCTGTGGGGCGGTGTCACCTTCCCCTTCTTCTTGTGGGGCGGTATCACCTGCCCCTTCTTCCTGTGGGATGGTGTCACCTACCCCTTCTGACTGTGGGGTGGCGTCGCCTTCCCCCTCTGACCCAGGGCGTGCTCTCCTTCTGTACGCTTCAGCCGTCCCTTCTGGGTCATCTGCTCTGCAGCAATGATTTAGGTGGTACCAAAACCTCTTACCTTCGACCTTTAGTGCTGTTGGGGTTGCTAGAATGACTTTAAAAGGGCCTTCACGTCTGGGTTGGTCCCACTTTCTCTTGAACACCTTGACGTATACCCACTCTCCTGGACGCACCCTCTGCAGTTGGTCTGGGATGTCAGCGTCTCTGTCCTCTGTGGCGCCTTTTACCTGGTGAAATATCAACTTATGGATTTGGGTTAAATGCTGCACATAACTTACTAATTCTTGTTCTAACTGCTCAAGTGGAGGACCTTCATATGGGCCTCTAAGATATGGTACAGGCATTGGTCGTCCTGTAAACATTTCATGCGGTGTTAGATGTGTTAGTTTGTGATCTCATGCACATTAGATTCAAGATTCAAGAAGTTTAATTGTCACATACACACACGAGGTGTGTAGTGAAATGCAAAGTGGCAATGCTCAGCAGAAATGTGCAAAATAACAGGTTCACACTATTTACAATAAACTAACACAATATTTACAATGTCAGTTTTTAAGAGCTCTATATAAAAAAACAACACAATATTTACAATAAGAGCACTTTATAAAAAAAAAAAAAAAAATAAAAAAAAAAAAAATATATATATATAGTAAAAAAAAAGGGAAAATTGTATGTATAATATAATATAAATTATAAATTATGTGTAGTCTTTACCTAAGTGTGTGTGTGTGCATAAGAGGGGCAGTGTGTGTGTCTTGGTGGGGGCCTGGTGAGGTCGGAGTTCAGAGTCCTGATGGCCTGAGGAAAGAAACTCAGTCTCAGTCTCTCTGTTTTGGCAGCGTGACTACGGAGGCGCTTGCCTGACCGCAGCAGCTGAAACAGTCCGTTGTTGGGGTGGTGAGGATCCTTCATGATCCTGCAGGCTCTGGTTCTGCACCTCCTGGTGTACAAGTCCTGCAGGGTGGGGAGTGTAGTTCCAATAGTGCGCTATTGGAACTACTCTGCAGAGCCTTCCTGTCCTGAGCGGAGCTGCTGCCAAACCAGGCAGTGATGCTTCCTGTCAGGATGCTCTCTACAGCTCCAGAGTAGAAGGACTGAAGGATCCTCCGGGAGACTTTAAATTTCCTCAGTTGCCTGAGGTGGTAAAGGCGCTGCCTCGCCTTTCTCACCAGAGTGTCAGTGTGTGTGGACCATGTGAGATCTTCGGTGATGTGGACTCCCAGGTATTTATACCTGCTCACCCTCTCCACAGTATTCCCATTAATCCCCAGTGGTGAGTACGTCCTCTGTTGTTGTGTCCTCCTAAAGTCCACAATCAGCTCCTTAGTTTTGGTGACATTCAGGAGGAGGCTGTTGTCCTGGCACCAGAGTGACAGATCAGCAACTTCTTCCAGGTAGGCCTTCTCGTCATTGTCGGAGATCAGGCCCACCACCACTGTGTCATCCGCAAACTTAATGATGGAGTTGGAGCTGAACCTGGCCACACAGTCATGTGTGTACAGGGAGTACAGTAGGGGGCTGAGGACGCAACCCTGGGGGGATCCTGTGTTCAGGGTGAGGGGGTTGGAGGTGTGTCTACCCACCCTGACCACCTGGGGCCTGGCGGTCAGGAAGTCCAGGATCCAGGCACACAGGGGGGTGTTCAGTCCCAGCTCCATCAACTTGCCAGCCAGTCTAGTGGGGACTATGGTATTGAAAGCTGAACTATAGTCAATGAACAGCAGTCTCACATAGCCCCCCTTCCGGCTGTCCAGATGAGAGAGTGTGGTGTGCAGTACCTGGGAGACAGCATCATTCGTGGATCTGTTGGGACGATAAGCAAACTGCAGCGGGTCCATGGAGCAAGGGAGGAAGGCGCAGATGTAGTCCTTAATCAGCCTCTCGAAGCATTTCATGACCACCGAGGTGAGGGCCACCGGTCGGTAGTCATTCAAGCATGCTGGAGAAGCATTCTTGGGCACAGGGACAATAGTGGATCTCTTGAAGCAGGCGGGGACCACAGACTCAGCCAGGGAGATGTTGAATATAGTGGTGAACACTGGAGCTAGCTGATTAGCACAGGTCTTCAGTACTCGCCCAGATATGCCATCCGGACCAGCAGCTTTCCTGGTGTTCACCCTCGTCAGAGCCCTCCTCACACTGTGCTCGGTCACAGAGAGTGTGTGTTCATCCCCAGCGGTAGAACTCACTCCGGCTGCGCTAACGGTGATGTTGTTAGCCGGCGAGCTAGCGCTGTTGTTGCTAGCCTCAAACCGTGCATAGAATGAGTTCAGGTCCTCCGCTAGGGATGCGTCGGCACTCACAATTGCGGGGGGTCTGCCCTGGTAGTCCGTTATAGTCCGTAGCCCCTGCCATAGGCGTCTGGTGTCGCGCTGCTCCATCTGCGACTCCACTCTGTCCCTATACCTCCTCTTGGCCTCCTTCACCGCCCTTCTCAGTCCATAGGACGCTGCCTTGTGCTCGTCCATGTTGTCGGATACAAGACCGGAGTTATAGGCAGCAGTGCGGGCGTTCAAAGCGTCGCGGATGGATTTATCAACCCACGGTTTTTGGTTAGGAAAGGACCTAACTTTTACCGTCGGGACGATGGTGTCCACTAGCGTTGCTATGAAGCTCGTTACTACTTCCGTAAACTCGCTGACGTCCCTGGAACTGGATTGGAACATGTCCCAGTCGACGTCACGCAGAGCGTCCTGTAGCTCAGCCTCTGATTGGTCAGACCACCGCTTTACGTCCCTCGTCACTACCGCTTCCCGTACTATCCTTTGTTTATACTCCGGTAGCAGGAAAATGGCGGCATGGTCTGATTTGCCGAACGGAGGGAGAGAGACAGCCTTGTAGCCTCTCTTGAACGGCGTATAGCAGTGGTCCAACGTTCTTTCCCCTCTGGTAGCACACGTAATGTGCTGGTGAAAGTTCGGCATGACTTTTTTTAGGTTCGCCCTATTAAAGTCCCCAGCCACCACCATAGCCGCGTCGGGATGCTTGTTCTGATGCCGACATAACACATCATGTAGGTCCGATAGTGCTACGTCGGTGTCCGCTTGTGGTGGTATGTAGACGGCTGTGGTGATGACCGAGCTGAACTCCCGGGGAAGGTAGAATGGACGGCATGAGATAGTCAGATGTTCCAGGTTCGACGAGCAGGAACGAGAAAGAGTCTTAATGTCCTTGGGGTTGCACCACTTGTTGTTGGTCATGAAGCAAACCCCTCCACCCTTAGATTTGCCAGACTCTTCCGTTCTATCCGCACGGAAAACAGAGAAGGACTCGGTTGGGCATATGACTCGATCCGGCACCAGCGGGGTCAGCCATGTTTCCGTCAGACAAAAGACGTTACAATCCCTCATGTCCCGTTGGAATCTAATCCTCGCCCTAACATCATCCAACTTATTATCCAGAGACTGGACGTTAGCAAGAAGGATGCTGGGCAGAGGTGGACGGTGGGCTTGAACTCTCAGTCTGTTCCGAATTCCGCTCCGTTTTCCCCGATGTTTCCTCCTTCGTCTCCCCGTAGGTGAGTCTCCACTGTTGTTGTTGTGGCTCGCTCGTACTATCTCTGCCGGCCACGCTGGGTCGATGGGAAAAGTGGACAAAAACCTTTGTTTTGCGCAAAAGTTTATGTCCAAAAGTGTGCTGCGTTCGTAGAATGTTAGTGCCGATGTGTTTGAGCAAAAAAATATATTAAAAACAAACACAAAAACTAAAAAAACGCACAATCTCCGCGGAGCTACCACGACGGCGTCTAGACACGGCCGCGCCAGAGGCAAAGCTTCCACCCAATTAAGCTTCCCCTCGTAGTCTGCCAGCATTTTAGCCAATTTTGCTTTTAGAATGTCATTAGCTCGCTCAACTGTTCCTTGTGACTGAGGGTGGTACACACACCCAAACTTCTGTTTTATCCCTAGCATCTTAAAAGTTATTTTGGTAATTTCTGCTATAAAATGTGGTCCGTTGTCTGAGCTAATAGCATCTGGTATGCCAAATCGTGGGAAGACTTCTTTGCACAAAAATGTTGCTACCAATTTAGCATTCGGGTTCGCTGTTGGCACCGCCTCAACCCATCTGCTGAACCTGTCAATCACAACCAAAATATACCTCATTCTTCCTATTCGTTGGGTCATATCCACGTAGTCTATCATTAGATGTCTAAAGGGACCATCTGGTGGAGGGATGTGTGCTATTGGGGCTGAAAATGCTTTCCTTACATTGTATTGAGCACACACGTCACATTCGTGCAATGTTCTATCTACTGTGGCTGCTAAAAATGGCGTCCACCAGACTGCCTGAAGGCGTTTTATCACTTCTCCCCTTGCGCAATGGTCCTGACCATGCGCATTTCTAATAGCATAACGCAACAAAGAAATGGGCAACACAAAATGACCATGGGGGCTTCTCCATAACCCTTTTTGGGGCCCGTCCTGCGTAACTTTGATAGCACCTCTTTTTAGCCATACCGATTGTTCATAAATATCAGCCCTCTCTTGTGCCAGTATAAGAGAGGAGAGGGTCGTAAGTGGCGCACAATCTTCTGCAAATAGCAGTGGCGCCATACTGCTGCTTATCGCCGCTCGTTTAGCTGCTTCATCAGCTAAGTTATTACCTGTGGCTATCAGGGAGTCTGTTTTTTGGTGAGCTGGACACTTGATGATTGCAACCGCTGTCGGGAGGTGCATGGCATCTAGCAGAGCAGAGACAGCTTCTCCATGTCTTACTGGGGTGCCATCTGCTCTACAAAAACCTCTCTGTTTCCAGATTCTACCGTCTATATGACACACCCCGTATGCGTATTGCGAATCTGTATATACATTAAGTCGCTGCCCTCGAGCCAATTTACATGCGGCTGTTAAAGCCTTGATTTCTGCTAATTGTGCAGAACATGGTTGGGCAATCTTAGTTGCTTGAATGTTTGTAAAGGTGTTGTCTTTATTTAATTGTACTATGCCATAGCCGGCATGATTTCCTGTAGCATCTTTAAAACAGGAGCCGTCTACAAACAATGTGAGATCTGCTGTAATTGGTTGAGTATGCAGGTCATCACGTGCCTGCATAAAATCATGGGTTGCTTGGACACAGTCATGTGGAGATCCGTCCACAGGCAATACCATCCGAGTTGCAGGATTTACTGTATTGCATCGTTGGATGTTAAGTTCGGGCGCTGAGAGTATAACCTCGTACCCAGTTTTTCTAGCCTGAGTTAGAACGAACCGTGGGCTTGTGAGCAAGGCGTGTAACTGATGAGACGTATAAAGGGTCACTGGGTGGCCCATAGTTAGTGTGGAGGCTTTTTGAAAAGCGAAAGCGGCTGCAGCCAGTCCCTGATAACAGGGTGGCAGACCGGACTCAATGTTATCCAATTTGGTGCTATAGTAAGCTAAAGGTTGTTTGCGCGTTGGCATGTCCTGCATTAATACTGCATTTGCATATCCTGCTCGTTCTGCAACATACAAATGGAAAGGCTTCGAATAGTCCGGATTTCCAAGTGCTGGAGCCGATTGCAGGTCCCCTTTAAGTGCGCAGAAGGCCCCCTCTGCGTCCTCAGTCCACTGTAAGTGGGCTGAACTATTATTTTGTCCCGCCGCTCGTATGAGGGCTCTCAGAGGCGCTGTCTTGACAGCATAGTCACAAATCCACTGACGACTGTATCCCGCCATCCCCAGAAAAGAAAGCATCTGTCCCACCGTTTGCGGTTTGGGAGCGTTAGTTATGGCTTCTACTTGGGAGGGGGCAATTAGGCTTTTATCCCCGCTCAATCTCCTTCCTAGGTAATCAACTTCCTCTTGACAAAACTGCAATTTGTCTCGGCTGACTTTGTGTCCGCCTTGTGCTAGCGCTGTCAACACTGCAACAGAGTCTATCTCACACTGCTGTTTTGTAGAACTACAGATCAATAAATCATCCACATACTGGAGCACTGTACTGGGGACGTCTAAATGTTGCAGATCTTCGGCTAACACCCTGTTAAATATGCTGGGACTATCAACATAACCTTGAGCGACGTGTGTATATGTGTATTGTTGCTGCATGTATGTAAAGGCAAACAGATATTGTGAATCTGGATGTAGTGGCACACTGAAAAAAGCTGAGCATAAATAAATTACTGTGTACCAGCGTGTGTCAGGTGGAATGTTGGTCAGTAGTGTATGTGGGTCTGGGATAATGGGTGTCTCGGCGTCCACAATGGAGTTGATGGCTCTCAAATCATGCACTAATCGATAATCGGCAGAATGTGGCTTTTTAATTGGAAAAATCTGAATATTGCAAGGGCTTTTTGTTTTTACCAATACGCCTGCTGCCAACAGGCCCTCAATTGTGGGTCTAATTCCTTCTATAGCATGCTGCTTCAGCGGATACTGTTTTCTATAGGGGAGCCTTACCTGTGGTTTAAGTTTTATGCGTATGGGTTGTGCTGACTTAACTTTCCCTACATCTCGCTTATGTTTTGACCATAATTCCTGTGGTACTTGTTTCAATAGATTTTCATGTTCGACTATCAATGGCAACTGTGTGAGAGTTCTTTGATTTACTAAAACTTTCTCTGCCTGTCCTTCATCAACTGTGCGTAGGGATATTCTAATGTAATGTCCATCAGGTGACGTGTGAATGTTTTTGTTGGCTTTCCATTCTTGTGCTTGCAATGCAGCCTTCACCATTGGGCCAAGTTCATGGGATTCGTGTCCTTTTGTCACCATCAATGTGACATGGGGGGTGGAGTTTGTTACTTGAAACCAGTCTTTCAATTTTGAAGGGAGCTCTATGGCCGCTGCTGCCCCCTGTGGTCCTATATACACATTTTGGCTGACCACATAGTATGGTTTTCTGTTAATCAGATCGTCCCAGCATTCCTCATAGTCTGCATGTTTTCTCTGTTCATCATACATAAGAGTACAATGGAGTGGTAGTTGTGGTTCGGTGGTCTGTCTCATTTGGGTTTTCACGCATGGTTTCCACGTGTTCCACTCTTGGAGCAGACTGGATTTTGGCATTAGTCGGAGCCAATATACCAAAGGCTGGGTTATGCTGAGATCTCTCCAAACTGACATCATTCTTGCTGATGAGTCTTCTGGGAAATCTACAGAGACCTTCCTTAGTGCACATAATGTTAGCTTTTAGTGGACACAAAATGTCTCTTCCAAGTAGGTTGACAGGTGTATTGTCAGAATATAGTAGGGGCGCGACAATAGTTTTTCCGGCAATTAGCATTGAAACTGGCCGTGTGAGGGGTATTACTTGGAGCTTCCCAGAGAAACCCACCGTCTTGACTGACGATGTAGAGAGGGGGAGGTTTGAGCCGGATTTCCCAATACATGAGTAGGTGGCCCCTGTATCGATCATAAAAGAGTACTCTCGGCCCTGTATTGTTACCTCTATGGTGGGCTCATCCTGTGGTTGTAATGAGAGTACTGGTGTTATTAATTCCCCCTCAGGCTTCTCTGGGCCCCCCTATTGCCACTCTGCCGCTGGGCCCGTCCATGGGTTGGTTGGACAGTCCTGCCTGATATGACCCGTTTGGCCACACCCCCAACAGACGGCATCTTCTGTCTGTGTTTGGTTAAGCTGTGGGTTGGACTGGGAGCGTTGTTGTTGTTGTGGACCTCTGCCTCTCCCGCTAAATGATCCTCCTCTTTGTCCCGGTCGTCCTCTGGAGCGGTAATTTCCATTGGTCCCACCAGCCTGATTAATATGCACATGGATAGGTGGTAGTGCAGTCATAGTGTTGCCTGGTGCTGTCTGTTGTGGTTCTGTCGGGGCTTGTGACTGGACTGGCGTCTGGGGCGTGGGTGGAGCTTGGGGTGCCATTGTTATTGTCGGTTGTGTTGGGGCTTGATCTATGGCTACCATGGGGGCCTGAGTCTTAGCTTTATCCTTCTTTGGTTTGGTTAATTCATTCAACTGTAGCTGTGTCAGCTTGTCGGCCAAGCGTTTGCTTGCTTCTTCTTCCTTTTGTTTGTCTTTTCTGTGGTTTTCCACATGGTGCACAATATGCTCAGAAAACAGTGGCCATTCCATCTTCATAAGCCCCACGACATTGTCTAGGCGTGTCTGTACTCCTTGTGGCATGGCTTTCTTTACCATTACCTTAAACAGACTTTTTGTGGTGTCGTTGGCACTCCAGGCGCTTCTCCGTCCAATTTGGAGGGATCCATTTTTTCTGGATATTGTTTTCTCAGTTCAGCCCATATTGGATTGCGAAATCCGCCAAAACCCACCTCATCCACTCTGTTTCCAGTTATCAGTGCTGGCAGATGCGCTGCTGTGAAGATTTCTTCAGTTATGTGCATGAGCAAAGCCTTGATGTCACCCAATGCCAACCTCACTCCAGCTGTACTTTCTTCTAGTGCTGTAATCCATTTATTTGCACCTTCATGGAGGTCTGGCAGTCTACTGGCCAGTCCCACCATATCCATAAATGACCATGGCACATATTGGGTCTGCCCTGTTGCTTTGGTTATTATGGGGCACTGAGTACTAAGGAAACCATAATGGATCTCTTCTGGCTCTCCATCTGGACTCAGATTCTCCTCACTTTGGGCCTGGTATTGTCTTGCACTTCTCAGCCTGCCTGTTGGCTTCTGTCGCTCCTTTTGTGACTTTATTTCCCTTAACTGGCGAATCTGGTGATCTGCTATTTTCGACATTTCTGCTTCGATTTCGTCAATTTCATCCATTAGTAGGCGCTGTCTGTTTTCAATCGCAGGATCCTCTGATGTCATGTAACCACTCATCTGCACTTTCATTATGTGGGGCTGGGTCCTTGTTTCCTGTGTTCTTTCCTCCAAAAATGGACGTTGCCCCTCCTCCAGTTCTTCCTCCATTCTTGTTAGCCTCGTAGCGTCTTGTGTGGCTGGAGTAGGTTTTGATGTTCTCATACTCTTTTCCCTGAGTGACGGCCAGTAGGCATCCTCCTCCACCATGTCTTCGAAGCTCACCCTGTTCAACACTTTAACAGGGACGTTTCTTCTATCAGACCTGGCTGCAGATGTGAAGTCGGCAGGGGTGCTTGTGTAGCGGGGACATTCTGCTGACAGGCTCCTCTTAATGCTGCCGCGACGTGGAGGGAGCGGTGTTTCCTCACTCTCCTTTCGATAGTAGTCATTTCTGTCCTTGCTGGCTGACTGCCAGCTCTGTTCTGCCGCCTGTCGGTATTGTTGTATGTCTCTTTCATCTTCGCTCGTTTGGTTACTCCTTTCTGCTGTAGTTCTTAGTGGCTCACTGCTGCTTTCCATTCTCTTCTTCAGGGGAGGATTGCCATTTGATGGCGTGCTGCGTGGACGGTCATATATCCCCTCCTCTTCAGGGAAAATGCTTTCCTGACTCACATTGCTTCCCCTGTGGTTTGCTGGTGCGGTCAGTGTGATACTGAAATCCCCTTGCAGCTTGCCTTGTATTTTGCATTCTTCTTCCTCCTCATCACACACTCTTGATACTGGGAACTGTCCCACTTTGATTGATTGTTTGCTGGGGACATATGGTGGTGGCGGTGCTGGTGGTTTGACAGGCCATAGCGGGGCGGTGGGCTGCTGTTCTTGCTGTTTTATTTTTTCTTTCCACTCTCCCCTGGCTTCAGCCCTCTTTTGCCCTTCTTGTCTAAACCATCCTAACACTTCCCTTTCCCTAACTCTTCTGCCTTCCCTTTGATCGCTCTTATCTTTGGCCTTATGGTGTTTTATATTTTCCTCCACTTCATCGCAGCATGTTCTACTGAAAGTGCCCTTTATTGGCCACTGGAATTTTCCTGATGTCCGCTCATGCCACTCGGTCATGAACAGCTGGATCTGTTTTTTACGATCCAGATTTTGTTTAATTATCACCTCCATTGGTGTCGAGACACCGCCTCCCTTTGTTACTTTTGCCCCCATGTATCCCTGTCGCGCGCCGCTTGCCAGTGATCTAGGAATTTCTGTCTCTTCGTCTAACTCTTTTGTTCTTATTAATACAAGTATTTTACCAGCAGTAATGCCAGGCTTATATTTTCTTCCTTTAATATGACCAAATTCTAGTTTCTCTGTCCCGTCTCCTTGTGGAGTTTTAGTAATATATTCAAATTTACCAGTTTCCCACTTAACTCTTCTGGGGACTACGGAGATACACGGCCGTGGATTCACCGCTACTCGGCTTCGTCCCTGTAACCCGTACCCTTCTGGTACCCCAAATGCTGGATTTAAAGGGAGCGTTGCTACCGCACCAGGATCTCCGCACAACAGCTCCAACAATCTAGCCAAATTTGTTACAGTCCAATACCCATGTATTGCCCTTCTCCACGGTACGTCAGGAAATTCTTCTTGTATTTGCGCTAGGTTTACAAATTTTGTTATCTGCCAAAGTTTCAAATTGATTAATTGTTCGTCTTGCCACTGCTCCACACCTTCCTCATCAATATAGGTTTGCTCCAACCAAAAATGTGTCCTTATTCCTTTTGTGTCAGCAGCTCCTATATTATCAAAATGTTCTAATGAAAATATTTTTTTTTCACTACTATCTCCCTCATCCATTAATATTTACCAACTTATATATAAAATACGTACATTATTGTGATACTATTCTATTCAATCTCACCTCTGCGCCTCTCAGCATGCATATATTCTATTGTGATACTATTCTATTCAATCTCACCTCTGCGCCTCTCAGCATGCATATATTCTATTGTGATACTATTCTATTCAATCTCTCCTCTACTCCTCTTGGCACGTATCCAACAGCCTGTACAGTACTCCTGAGTGCATGCAGAGAGAGTTACAACCGTTTATCTCACTTCAAGCCGCAACCTATTTAATCCCTCCTCTACTCCCTCTCAACATACTCCCACCAGTCCGCACAGCACTCCTGCCGACACGCCTAACAGCCTGTACAGTACTCTTGTGCGTATGCAAAAAGAGTTACGACCTTTATCTCACTTCAAGCCACAACCTATTTAATCTCTCCTCTGCTCCCCTTTAACATATGCTCACCAGTCTGCACAACACTCCTGCCCACAGGCAAGAAGCTACGACCGTTATCTCATTCCGAAAGCCGTAACTCATTCAATCTCATATAATTACTTCTTTAGGTTACAGTAAGTATACTTGTTATTTACACATCTATTCTAATTGTTTATATAAAAAGCAGTATTTACATGCACTATAGTTTTTTCTCTTGGCCAAGTGTTGCAATTACTTTTAGCAACAGAGGCTCCTAGCAACTGTTTGCATACAAATCTCCTTCCTGTCGCAGTCCCTAAACGGTCTCCTAGCAACTTTGTACACAAACCGACCCCCTGTCACAGTCCCCGTCGGTCCTAGCGATGGTGTACACTCAAATCAACCCCTGCCCGTTCGGACCTTTCCCTCTCGGGAGAGCTCCAGCACTCAGCTGAAACACTACTGAAATGAAAAGCGGTATCCAGTGTTGTGCTAGCAATTGCGCACAAACCAACTCTTATCCGTTCAGTCCTTCCCTTCTCGGGAGAGACTCAGCACACAGCTGAAACACTACTGAAATGAAAAGCGGTATCCACAAAAGTTGGGCTAACTCTAATATAATCTATATAAGCTTTGTCAGCAAGAAAATAATGGTGTCTAAACACCAAATTTGGTCTTATGGGGGGGTCTTTGTGGGCATGTAGGCAGTCCCGTTTTCCCGTTTTACTCCATTACGTAACCGTTAAACTTGGAGTTTTGGGGACTTTCCCATTCACCATTACGTTATGGCCACCTGGGCCTCTCCTGTCTGCGCATGCCCCGCTTGTCTATTTCTAGGTACTTCTTATCAAAATGAGGCCTGTGCAGCTCGTCCTTGGACACCCTTATTGTGAGAAGGCCTCAGACTGTATTTTTTTAAAACTTTGTGATTTACTGTGGGGAAACTTTTAGACTATGTTTTTTGAAACTTTATGATTACTTTATGATCTTTAGGTTACATGCTTAATCAAACACACACTTTATAGTTATGCAGACTTAACATTTTGCACACACACTCTTGATTATATTGCTTATTACAAAGCATATTATTTACAACAGTACCAACAAATTTGTCCACGTCTGTATTCAGGGGCCTACATAATCTCACTCACATAAACTCACATCAAATATTGAGTCAGGCCACAGGAAACAGTTGTATTTCTTCAATCAGTTTTTTTAAAGTCCCCCTCCATTCAAAAATGTGTTTTTCATCTTGTTCCTACAGTTGAATGTTTGAACTTCACTGTGCAGAATGATGTATGTGCAGAGTTTGACACTAGAAGGCTGTTTTCACATTCATCTGCTGAAGAAGGAAAGTTTCTCTCTGCTCATTGAAAATCTGATTTTAAGGGGTGGACCTACAGGCATGATTTGTGACATCACAAATAGTTTGGAAGCCAATTCTGGTCCAATATTCAACATACACAAGTGTAATATGGAAACTTGAAGCCTCCAGTGCACATACACTGAAAATGGACTTTACAGTGAAGTAGGAGACATCTTGTGTCCAGCAGATAAACTTTTGAAAATAAATATATTTGCATATTTATAGTTTCTGGAAGAAGGAGTAGCTGTCATTTTAAGGATTTTAACAAGATAATTTAACTTTTTTTTTGTGGAAAAAGCATATCAGACACACATTATTGTTCAAAGTACAGTGTTTTATATACATATTAAAACATGTCTGGAGGGGAATCAAAACAACACTTCCCAGAAGCATTTTGTGAAAGAATGCTATAAAGTGGGGATAGTTCACATACGGTAGTAGCTTAAGCCACAGGGTTTCTTCAACCTCACCTGAATAATGTTCCGAAAACTCAGCTGCACAAGAGATTTGTCCAGGTAGTCACCAACAAACAGGCCTTCGTCTTTCATTTCGCCCAAGAATTGTATCCAGTACTCCATTCCTTCTTTGCGAAAGGATCCCCCACCAACTCTCGATTCTTTGATTTTAAGTACTGGTTCCAGCGATGTAGCTCTGATCACCAGATCTGTTGTGAATGTCATGGTGGCGGAGGAAGGTTTAGATGTCTCGGATAACCACATTTTCAGTTCCCAGATCTGTCCGGATGATCCGAGGACAACCACCAGTCTGCTCTACAGCCTCCACAAAGTAGCCTCCTGTGACATGTGGGTCGCTGCTTGTGAATGCCGCTTTCAACCAGATGATTTTTTGCGGGAAAAGCCATCTATGCAACCATTTATGCAAATTCCATAGGGCTTTAACTTATCATATGAATCAACGTGCCAAATATAGTTCGGGCTCGACGCATAGCTGAGGAGATTGGATCCAGAGATGCAAGGATTATACGAACATCCTCCTTTTTTGCATTGATCCCATTCTTCATGCATTTATCATGCATCCACCTGTAGCCATGTAGTCTCCCAGGTCCTTCCAGCTCCTGCTTGATGAAGTCGATCACTTGCCCAATGTCCGCATATTGTTTGCGTTTCAACCCGTGCATTTTAAGCAGCCGAATTAAGTGTCTTTTACTAATGATGACACTGTGCTGTGCAAGAGATTGCAGGATATGATGATAATTCATCCCAAAATTGAAATCAAATCAAATCAAATCAAATTTATCCATGCTACTTGCGTGATAATAGCCCTACGGAGCTCGCCTGGTGTTGTCAGTAGCCTAAACAACAGATTCCGTATCTTGTGGCCACAACTTAATTATCTCATTCCCACGCCTTATTAACTGGTGGCCACGACTTAATTATCTAATTCCCACACATTACTAACTCGTGGCCACGCAATAATGTTTTTCCCACCAATGTCACCGGGGGGCTTCGTAGTTATGTGTAGAGAGAGACTAACTTTACACCCTGACAGTATATGCCTAAGTGTACATACGCTGAAACACAACGGACAGGCAGCATCCTCTTCAGTCAACTGACCAAGATTTTGGGGAGATGGCAGCACATCATAAGTAGCCCTGTAGCAGCCGATAATGTAATAACTGCCGACAACGTAATAACTGCCGATAACGTAATAATTTCTCCATTTTTAATGTAATAAAAGCCGATAATGTAGTAACTTGCCAATAACGTAATAAAATGTCTGAACCAATAACATAATAACTTTTTGCCCATAATGTAATAAGCTATTACGTTATTGGCTGGTTGTTACATTATTGGCCATGTTTTAAAAAATCCTCTAAAAATGTAATAACTGGAGCTGATAATGTAATAATATACTTATAACACTTTATTTAAATTTCAGTTATTGGCTGATGTCCTATTTATTTGTTTGTGTAACTTGATGATGAGAATTATCTCCAGCCCTGCCTTCTCTTCCTTAGTCATTTAAGTTCCAACACATGTTTGCAAACACAGACAATTACTCATATTCCTCTTTTAGGATGTAGTGTTCTCAAATAAAAAGACCACAATTTTTTTCCATGAAAAATGCCATCTTTAATTAAACCTTTTAACACACTTTTTCAGGCAAACTGTTACAGCTATGCAGTCCTCTCCTTAATCAACTGAATTTTAAATAACTAAACTGATACTATTATGATCCCTTGTGCTTTCAAACACAATTCTTAACTATAAATATAAAGTATATAACTTCAGCTACAAAGATAACTTCGGTAACACATCTTTGAGCTTAATAAAGATAAGGTTATTGTCCTTTTTTTACAGAACTAAACATTCTCCAATACTGTGCAGTACATTTAACAAAATGGAGGTAAGATGCTTAAGTTAAAGTTCAATTTCAAATGAAAAGTAAATTCCACTCATTTACAAATAGACTAGAGAATCAAAATAAAAATTATCTGCTGACAAGAAAAAAGAAAAAAAAAGGGCATTACTTCTTCCAGTAGATGTCCTTAACTTTGTGCTGTCCAAAGGCTACGTGAGTGAGCAGAATCCAGGCTTTCATCCATCGGTTGTCCTTACTAAACAACTCTTTTATACGTGTGCTGAGACCACTGTTGCGTCCAGCAGCCTTGTAGAGCTTCATTACACTAATGGAAAAGTCATTTTCTTTGTCCAGTTCTAAACTCTCTGCAAGTTCCTCTCTTATGTACAGGTTGGGATGAAATGGTGTAGATAATTCACGGAATAAGAGTGACACTCTGTTGAATGTCCCCAGCATTGACATATCTAGATTGAGAGATAACTCAATAATCATTGATATGATTTCCGATGGTAAATATTGAGCTCCAGGCTCATTGCCAGCATCTAATACCATGTCAGCCAAAGGATTAGCTATAGACTGAACTTCAGGGTTGGCTAGAAGCCCAGGTTCAGGCTGAGACAGAGGGCCAGGTTCAGGGTCAACCGGAGGGCCAGGTTCACGGTCAACCCGAGGGCCAGGTTCGGGGTCAATCAGAGGCCAGGTTCACGGTCAATCGGTAGGGCCAGGTTCACGGTCAATCGAAGAGCCAGGTTGAGGGTCAATTCCAATTGGTGTCCTAACTTGTTTTCTGAGAGACAGTCTATGCATCTCTGCCTCCTGAATGGTCTGAATATAAGGATAAATTGATCCATCTAAACTTACATAATGTTCTCCGTGTCCCTCAGCAAAATGGCCCAGAACCAAAAGAGGCAAACCTTCACAATAACAACCAGATGGTGAGATAACAGAGGTAGCATCCAAACCAAGAGTTGACACAATAAGGAATGAACATTGAATATCTGGGCATTATCGGCTCCAGTTATTACATTTTTAGAGGATTTTTTAAAACCGGCCAATAATGTAACAACCAGCCAATAATGTAATAGCTTATTACATTATGGGCAAAAAGTTATTACGTTATTGGTTCAGACATTTTATTACGTTATTGGCAAGTTACTACATTATCAGCTTTTATTACATTAGAAATTGAGAAATTATTACGTTATTGGCAGTTATTACATTATCGGCTGCTACAAGCCCCTATAATAAATCTAATTCGACTTGCCTCCATACTCCACAACTCTCTCCACTTCAAATATCTCTTTTCTACACTCTCCCAATTCACCCACTGCACTGTATCCTTTGGGTTCCACTTCTGCCCCATTTTAACTGTGGGCGCTACACTCCTAACCATGAGATCCTTTGACTGGGTCAGAGTAATTTCCAATCTAACCTTGGCAATCGTTAATTCTAAAATGCCTTTTCCATACAAAGCCACACTGCTTAGACAGCATGGGGCTCCAAGCCATTTTCTAATGAATGAACTAACCAACCTTTCTAGCTTTTCTACCTTAGATAGGGGAACCTCATACACTATCAACAGCCACATCAGCCAAGGCAACAATCCAAATTGCAGACACCACAGTTTTAATTTTCCTCCCCTGACTTGTCTATACCTATAATGCCTTGTATCACTTTATGCCTCAACTCCTGAGATTGACCCTTATCACTGAGGCTTGCATTGTACCATCTTCCTAAGCTTCTTAAGCCAAAAGCTAACAGGGAAATTGTACACCCTGGCATAATGCCTATCTCCAGATGCTGCCAAGCTGTAGTGTACTCAGATCCAAAATACAACATGGAGATCTCTTTTTTTCCACGTCTAGCTGAATTTGGTGCCAAATCATACCGTCAATTCCATGTTGACGAGGAAGACATTTAGATATGCGGAACTGGCAGCGGAACAGAGGGGATGGATGGCTCGGATATGGCCTGTGGAAGTCTGCATTTGAGGAAGGAGCTTAAAAAAGCAGGAATATGTCTCAGAAGGAGTAAATCAGTGATTATGGATGAGAAGAAAGCACATTAGCTGGGGAGCACGCTAAGGTAAGCTCAATTTTGTTGTATTGAGCAAAGTTGAGTGTTAGGCATTGTGTGGTATATGTTCGTTAATGGTTCTATATGTAGTACTCCTGAATGGGAGATGATTATTAAATCATGCACTCAATGGTGTTTATGGTCTCCTTTAGTTTATCATGAATCATAAAATACATTATAAAACAGTATAAAAAATATCTTGTGCTGACTATTATTTTAATCAATTTAACAATTAATTTAAATTAAGTCATTCAAATCTCAAACAACATAGGTTACTCTTAACAGCTTGTGAAATTACTCTCCACAACAATATTTGTATTATTCATCCAAAACCTTCAAAACACTCAAACAAACACACATGAACTGTTTGGGGTTTTTGAATTGTACTTTTACTTGCCGGTGTGAAGACCAGTAAGCCATTGGTACGGCGGAAGAGCCACATCCTACAACAGGTAATGTAAAATTGGTTAATACAATCCATCAATACAAATTTGGAGTTATAAGTGCATTTGTAAATGGCCTAGTAAACAAACAGCAAACAGTTTTGGTGCATGCTTGTAATAGTTAGTAAATCGTTTAGTAAAACCTGTTTTAAAATAAAAATGTTTAACTAAAGATTCAGAGTCCAAGTCAATCGTGATTTACTTAAGTATATTAATAACAAAAAGCAGAGCTCAGGAGAGAGGTAAACACACCAGTTAGGGTATGCAGATCTCTACCAGGGAAACATCTTGAAACCAGAGATTATAAGGCAGGAGGACAAGGAGTTTCTAAACATCTACAAGATTATTCTAATCGTTAGTCTGAACAATGTGTACTGTGTGAAAGTGTCTTGGGTAAAGGCTCTCCGGTATCCTCACATGGTACAGGCCTCTCATATAGTTTATATGAATTCTGACTTATGACACACAAGACACTTGGACAATTCATCATCATTACACACCACCCTAAAATTCTACACTGAGGATACAAGAATGAGAAGATACTAAATTCTTCCACATAACCAAAAGAGGGTGTGCGAAAAATGCATTTTCGTTGTCTCCAGTACCAGTGAATGACAATAAAGTTGATCTAAATAGCTTAGGCAAGCAGAATAACTTTATTCATTGGTAACCAGGTAGAGCTTCTCTTGAGGTTTTGCACACCTCCTAATCACCCCCGATTGTGAAACAGGTGATGGATGTTCTTCCTACCTAGGCTGGGCCCATTTAAAGGCAGCCATTTACTAGTGTCCAGGCTCACCTCGCTCTGTCTTTGACCCCGGTGAAATTCCGAGAGTGGCGTAGTCCGGGTCCTTGTATTCTGGGGTAATAGGTGCCCCTAGTCACCAAAACGCCATAGTTAAGGTTTTGTTCAATCAATTAATTCATGTATTTACTAACATTTATTAAGTGTTTTACCACAGTTTTATTATGAAGTGTTATATAATGATCTCTGACCCTTCAGCTATGTATAATTCTTGGAAACTGTAATCTCCCTACCTTTAAATTAGGAAGGAAATCAAAATCTTAATTCAGAAAAAATCCTCTATTGAAGAAGTAATACAAGAGTGGCGCGGGCCTGTGTCTAGACCGCCCGTCGTGGAGTAGCTCCGCGAGATAGTGCGTTTTTTTAGTTTTTGTGTTTGTTTTTAATATCTTTTTTTGCTCAAACACATCGGCACTAACATCCTACGAACGCAGCACACTTTTGGACATAAACTTTTGCGCAAAACAAAGGTTTTTGTCCACTTTTCCCATCGACCCAGCGTGGCCGGCAGAGATAGTACGAGCGAGCCACAATAACAACAGTGGAGACTCACCTACGGGGAGACGAAGGAGGAAACATCGGGGAAAACGGAGCGGAATTCGGAACAGACTGAGAGTTCAAGCCCACCGTCCACCTCTGCCCAGCATCCTTCTTGCTAACGTCCAGTCTCTGGATAATAAGTTGGATGATGTTAGGGCGAGGATTAGATTCCAACGGGACATGAGGGATTGTAACGTCTTTTGTCTGACGGAAACATGGCTGACCCCGCTGGTGCCGGATCGAGCCATATGCCCAACCGAGTCCTTCTCTGTTTTCCGTGCGGATAGAACGGAAGAGTCTGGCAAATCTAAGGGTGGAGGGGTTTGCTTCATGACCAACAACAAGTGGTGCAACCCCAAGGACATTAAGACTCTTTCTCGTTCCTGCTCGTCGAACCTGGAACATCTGACTATCTCATGCCGTCCATTCTACCTTCCCCGGGAGTTCAGCTCGGTCATCACCACAGCCGTCTACATACCACCACAAGCGGACACCGACGTAGCACTATCGGACCTACATGATGTGTTATGTCGGCATCAGAACAAGCATCCCGACGCGGCTATGGTGGTGGCTGGGGACTTTAATAGGGCGAACCTAAAAAAAGTCATGCCGAACTTTCATCAGCACATTACGTGTGCTACCAGAGGGGAAAGAACGTTGGACCACTGCTATACGCCGTTCAAGAGAGGCTACAAGGCTGTCTCTCTCCCTCCGTTCGGCAAATCAGACCATGCCGCCATTTTCCTGCTACCGGAGTATAAACAAAGGATAGCACGGGAAGCGGTAGTGACGAGGGACGTAAAGCGGTGGTCTGACCAATCAGAGGCTGAGCTACAGGACGCTCTGCGTGACGTCGACTGGGACATGTTCCAATCCAGTTCCAGGGACGTCAGCGAGTTTACGGAAGTAGTAACGAGCTTCATAGCTATGCTAGTGGACACCATCGTCCCTACGGTGAAAGTTAGGTCCTTTCCTAACCAAAAACCGTGGGTTGATAAATCCATCCGCGACGCTTTGAACGCCCGCACTGCTGCCTATAACTCCGGTCTTGTATCCGGCAACATGGACGAGCACAAGGCAGCGTCCTATGGACTGAGAAGGGCGGTGAAGGAGGCCAAGAGGAGGTATAGGGACAGAGTGGAGTCGCAGATGGAGCAGCGCGACACCAGACGCCTATGGCAGGGGCTACGGACTATAACGGACTACCAGGGCAGACCCCCCGCAATTGTGAGTGCCGACGCATCCCTAGCGGAGGACCTGAATTCATTCTATGCACGGTTTGAGGCTAGCAACAACAGCGCTAGCTCGTCGGCTAGCGCTAGCTCGTCGGCTAACAACATCACCGTTAGCGCAACCGGAGTGAGTTCTACCGCTGGGGATGAACACACACTCTCTGTGACCGAGCACAGTGTGAGGAGGGCTCTGACGAGGGTGAACACCAGGAAAGCTGCTGGTCCAGATGGCATATCTGGACGAGTACTGAAGACCTGTGCTAATCAGCTAGCTCCAGTGTTCACCACTATATTCAACATCTCCCTGGCTGAGTCTGTGGTCCCCGCCTGCTTCAAGAGATCCACTATTGTCCCTGTGCCCAAGAATGCTTCTCCAGCATGCTTGAATGACTACCGACCGGTGGCCCTCACCTCGGTGGTCATGAAATGCTTCGAGAGGCTGATTAAGGACTACATCTGCGCCTTCCTCCCTTGCTCCATGGACCCGCTGCAGTTTGCTTATCGTCCCAACAGATCCACGGATGATGCTGTCTCCCAGGTACTGCACACCACACTCTCTCATCTGGACAGCCGGAAGGGGGGCTATGTGAGACTGCTGTTCATTGACTATAGTTCAGCTTTCAATACCATAGTCCCCACCAGACTGGCTGGCAAGTTGATTGAGCTGGGACTGAACACCCCCCTGTGTGCCTGGATCCTGGACTTCCTGACCGCCAGGCCCCAGGTGGTCAGGGTGGGTAGACACACCTCCAACCCCCTCACCCTGAACACAGGATCCCCCCAGGGTTGCGTCCTCAGCCCCCTACTGTACTCCCTGTACACACATGACTGTGTGGCCAGGTTCAGCTCCAACACCATCATTAAGTTTGCGGATGACACAGTGGTGGTGGGCCTGATCTCCAACAACGACGAGAAGGCCTACCTGGAGGAAGTTGCTGATCTGTCACTCTGGTGCCAGGACAACAGCCTCCTCCTGAATGTCACCAAAACTAAGGAGCTGATTGTGGACTTTAGGAGGACACAACAACAGAGGACGTACTCACCACTGGGGATTAATGGGAATACTGTGGAGAGGGTGAGCAGGTATAAATACCTGGGAGTCCACATCACCGAAGATCTGACATGGTCCACACACACTGACACTCTGGTGAGAAAGGCGAGGCAGCGCCTTTACCACCTCAGGCAACTGAGGAAATTCAAAGTCTCCCGGAGGATCCTTCAGTCCTTCTACTCTGGAGCTGTGGAGAGCATCCTGACAGGAAGCATCACTGCCTGGTTTGGCAGCAGCTCCGCTCAGGACAGGAAGGCTCTGCAGAGAGTAGTGCGTTCGGCCGAGCGCACTATTGGAACTACACTCCCCACCCTGCAGGACTTGTACACCAGGAGGTGCAGAACCAGAGCCTGCAGGATCATGAAGGATCCTCACCACCCCAACAACGGACTGTTTCAGCTGCTGCGGTCAGGCAAGCGCCTCCGTAGTCACGCTGCAAAAACAGAGAGACTGAGACGGAGGTATCTTTCCTCAGGCCATCAGGACGTGAACTCCGAACCTCCCACAAGGGCCCCCACCAAGACCACACACTGCCCCCTTCTTATGCACCCACACGACTCACACACTTAGGTAAACTACAACATAATTTAAAATTTATATTACACATACAATTTTCCTTTTTTTACTATATTTTTTTTAGAAAGTGCTCTTATGTAAATATTGTGTTGTTTTTTTTTATATGAGCTTCTTAATACTGGACATTGTAATTAGTGTGTTGGTTTATTGTAAATAGTGTGAACTGTTATTATTTTGGCACATTTCTGCTGAGCATGGCCAATTCATTTCACTACACACCACGTGTGTGTAATGTGACAATTAAATTCTTGAATCTTGAGAATCTTGAAAACATTCTTAGCCCAATCACTAAAGGGGGTAAATCTCCAGCTCTGATGAATAACTCCGAGGTGAATCTTTAAAATATTTTAGTGACATACTCGCACCCTAATCTTCTAAAAATTATTAACCAAGGCACACCAGGGAGGGTTTCTCTTCCACCCACCCAAGAATGATGCTATTATTACTGGTTTATACAAAAAAGGGAAAGACCCTAAGGGAAGTCAGAAAGTATAGGCCTACTCGCGTTCTCACAATGACAAAAGGTGCTGGCTAAAGTTCTAGCCAACAGACTCACCCGCTAATGTGTAAGCCTGTCCATTCTGATCAGACAGTTTTTTGTACCAAACAAACACCTTTTTCGAATCTTAGACATCATTTTAACATATGTATTCTTAATCAAGCCCAAGAGGTAGAACCTCGGAGGTTATGTTCCTTCAACGCTGAAAGGATTTTGACCAACTGGGAGTTGATCCTATTCTGTTTTACAGTAAATTTAACCTACACAGAGGATCACGACAGAAGCTGTTTCTCAGTCCCTTGCTGTTCACGTTGGCCATAGAGCTCTTGCGAGACCCATTTCCAGCAATCCATTCACGGTTACTGTGGTTATCTTAGTACCAAACGAAAATAATCTGGAGACATCAGCTTCTTATGGTTCATTTTATTAACCAGTCAACATATCAACATCGGGACTCGCCGTAACCCGGACCGTCCGGTGGATTCCTTGGTGTCTATCCTCCTTACTAGTGGTCAAAGCATATAGCAAACAGCAAATGCAACATTCCTTCATAACCATTCCTCCCTCTAAATTTAAACTCACTCTGAGTTTACAAAAATGTCCCCAGGTAAGCATAAAGCAAGTACTTCTACAGTAACTAATAAACTTCCACTTTTTTTTATATAAACTTCATTCTTTCAATTTAGCTGGTATCATTTGTTCTGCATAACCTTAAATTACCGACCCAATGCAGATAAACATAACTCAAAGGTTATAACACACTGTACATTCTGTTGTTTAAGCTTTTAGTTTTTCTTCTTTTTTTTTAGCAAACACCAAACACTCCATTGCTCATAAGTCTCTGGGATAGTTGTGGTGAAAATGGGTGTACAACCACACTACCTAGAGATAAGGCCTCCATCTTGCCCCTGAAGATATCTCTTTTAACTTTGAGAAATCTCCAAGTGAGAGAGGTGTTCCTGTTTCTTTGCAGAACGGCGCAATTCCTTAGTTGGCTGAACCCCACAGGTGCACTGCTTTCCTTTGTAGGTTTAATGCAGAGGCAAACTGTCCTCTGTTTGGCGAGTGCTGTGTCCTGCAGTACTACAATGGCTGGTGGTTGAGTTTCCCTGTAATCCTCCACCTCTGAAGAATCAGGTACTGGTTCCGGGAGATCCTTCTCCTGTCTGCTGAACAGTTGGTCCAATGTCGCCTTAATGACTCTAAACCATCCCCACCAACACTGTATAAGAAACTGGTCCTGTAATCTCCTGTACCAGGCCTGCTATCACATTTAGGTCTCCAAACACACAAAAGAAATGGCGCGGCCGGGTCTAACACCCGTCAGTGGTAGCTCCGCTGATTTAACATTTCCTGCACAACCCGTGTGTTTATGTGACAAATAAACTTCTTGAACTTGAAATCCAAAATTTCTAGTGTATAGTTGGTCTCCTACACCAAAATAGCTTCTTGTGGCAATTCGTCATGATAAGTCATTTTCCGACTTGCTTGTTTTTGACTCCACCTTTTTCTTTAAGTCAGGAGAATAAGGTCAAGTGTACACCTCAACTTTCTACCCATCATCATCTCTGCTGGCGACAGACCAGGGTCGACTGTGGATGATGCGATAGCTAACAAAGCCCTGTTCAACTTTGTCCCTCTAATGTCCTCACCTATGCTCTTCTTCATGAGCTCTTTGAAAGTCTGTACCATTTCTTTCAGGCGTATCCTGTTAAGATGACGGGTGGTACGGGCCTGATGTGACGTGTAATTCCATTATCGGTGCATAAACTCTTTGTCTGTTCACTGAACAAACACTGAGCATTGTCTGACACGATCATTCACCATGTGTGCTGAAACTGTTCCTCAGCACAATTTACTGTCACTGCTGATACTGGAGTTCGCAGGGTAATGTCTAACCACTTTGAGTGTGCATCCACAATCACTAGAAACAATTTTTTACCCATGAAAGGACCTGCAATAATCCAACTATGTGGACGCCTTCGCCATGGCTTGTCAGGCCACTCCCTGGATGAAGTGAAGCCAACTAGCCAGGTGCCTATCCAGTGTTTCATGGCATAGGGTGCATGACTTTACCTTGCTCCTCATATATCCCGTGTCCCCATGTAAGCGCACCACGAGTAACCTCTTGCAAGGCCTTTCATATGCGCGGCTCAAGCCCTGGGGTGCGACTGTGTAGTTTTTTGGTTCCATCATAGGAGCTTGTCCCCTCTCAGGTATTACTACTCAAACACCGCGGGCCCCGCCCACAACACACAGCCATGGCGATCGGTGCAGGTCATGTGTAAGTGCGCGTCGAATATGTGTGCGAGGTTATACGTCGAGGGAGCTGGGAGATCGGGTGGGGAGGTGGGGAGAGATCTAAAAGGTCTATGGGTGAGAGGCGATGGTTAACATGTCGTATGAAGGTACAGAGGCGACATAGAATACGAGCTGGTCAAAAATGGGTTTACAACTACTCTGTCTCTCAGTGGAGCGAAGAACAGACCTTTGTGGTCGACACAAGCGATAACTGCCACAGAGTAACGCAGGAGGTCCCCTTGGTCATGTTATAACCATATAAAACAGACATCGCACGACTCAGTTCTGCAGCACAGATGGCTCATCCCACAAGTGAGCGCTGAGCATGATCTCTGGCTCCAAGCATGAAGTCGTGAGTCATTCTCCGTTAGAGTGCATACTGCTGCTTGCATGTTTTACCACGACTGAGCGACTAGGTTCTATAGCTAGCTCGGTTACAAGTCATGGCGGTTAGACAAGCAGTCGAGTACGCATGCATGTCGTGCCTATAGCGCGACTGGCGTCATGTAAAGTTGATGATACAGTAGAGCCTTCGCTGTGATCGCGCTTGAGCACTATCAGTCCTGCATGCCTCAGGCGACGGAGGCATCGCTGAGTGGCGAGCTAACACCTGCTCTTCAGCACTAACAAAGAAGTTAGATGGTTTTGGGCCCGATGCTCACGAAGTTAGGACAGGATAGGCTGGCTCGAGTGACAGGATAAGTAAGAACTACTGATCCATTTAGAGTGTCGAGCAATGAAGGGGAGGGTGACAGGGCGTCGGTCACAGAATCAGGGGGAGGGGCGAGGGCATTGAGTCACACAGTCAAACTAGCCACTTGCGTGTACTCTGTGGGCTGCCGCTTTCTATCTGCGATCATATCAACATGAGCCTGCTCTGTGTGATTACCTTTTTAAATAAGACATACCTAGCAAGTACTCTTTAGAGGCCTTTGTACCTCTAGTGCAGATAAGGCGAGAACATCTGCTCAGTTGCATAAGGAGAGAGTCGACTTACATCACGATAGCAGCGATGTAGCGACCTGACTTCAAGGCTGACGCGAGATAGATGACATCAATCATCATTCAAAGCATACTGACAAGCCTTGTGTGCTAAATCTAATATATCTGTGTCCTTCCTGCTATGTTGTCCCCCTAATGTCACCCCCGCTCAATTATCGGTTTACACATAATTCATTCAATAATTCAAACATACTGATATACGTTAAAGTGTTTATGTAAACACATTCTTTATTTGTAAATATATGCTTAATGTATACAGTAGCCTATACACGTGTAGAAGATTATACCAATCTATAGCAATGTACCTAGGTCCAAAGTGTCCCCCTTTGACCTATACATTGCTATAGATTGGTTTAAATCTATAGATTTGGTATAAATGCCCAAGTGCCAAAATAGTAACACATCAGATCCCGATGTCCCACCATAATAAACTTTTATGTATCGCTGCTTACCCAAACTCTATCAAATCTCCAAATCTATTGCATGCCCAACCGTCCTGGTAGGGGGATTCCCTCTCTGAGTACCCCTCCCAAGGTTTCTTCCATTTTCTCTAAAAGGAGTTTTTCCTTGTCCTCTGTGTGAGTCTAATGCTGGGGGATGTTGTGGATACTTAACCCATTATTGTTTCACCATGTTGGCACTGTGAAAGCCTTAGAGACTGGAACGGTGGATTAAGGGCTGTACAAAATAAATGTGATTTGATTTGAATTAAACCCCAAAGTAATATTGCAATGAAAAGAAATAACCATATTTATTTAACTCATATCTCTTAATAAATCCTTAAATTATTCCATAATTTAATCTAAGACATTCATCATCTCTGCATATGATGAATCACCAGTCAATAAAGAAAGAGGTCCCCTTGGTGCATCCTTTCATTTTGCTGCTTCTTTGAACAAGCAGTTTCTTTGGATCAGTCATTGTTGCTGCTGACAGGAACGCTGTGTTTCTCACCTTAGGAAACAAAAAAACATCTTAGGAGCCTACATCAATTTGTGACAATTAAAATAAATTAACAGAACTTAATTTGTCATTTCAGGTGTGATGACCACTCCATCAGTAGTTAAATACAACTACTGGGTCTGTTGACCAGCTAGCCTAACAAAACTACTCAAACATTACCTAGTGTTCATTATTACAGAGAACAAGGTTTAAAGAAGATAAGATAAACACACTTGTGTTTACTAATATTTTTGCTAGCTCATGGGATAAGGTAAAGTGCCTTACCAGCAGTCACATCTCATCGACTCTCGTTTTTTCACTCAAAGAGAGAGAGATGTAGAAAAACCTTTCCTGTGACATTTGCAGCCACACATGGAAGCTACGAGCCGTCTCGATAATCCCCTCCAGATCCGTAGCTCACAGAATTCATCCCCATTCATCCGACCACGGACGGCAGATATTGGGTCTTGTTAAAAAAAAGTGGCCCAAGTCAACATCTCATCGTTGTCGGTGTCTGAAATGGGCCTGTCAGTAGTCGCAAAGTGTCCGCCGAGTTTCACTGTTGTTGTCCCGTGTTTGTGGGTCCCCCGTGTTTGTCTGAGCCGTCTCTCCTCAGCCGTCTCTCGTCAGATCTCGGTGTGCCAAAAAATAGTCGATCAATAAACTCTCCGCCACCGATCGACCGGAAATCCCACAGACAACACTGGGATTGGCCGATGCGATTTCTCTTCCTTTCCGAGACGCCATTGAAGTCTTGATGATTACGATAACTAGCTGCTAACCTATGACAACCAACAGGTGCGGATGCAGCGGCTAGTCGCCAAATGCCGCGATCAACTTCGTCAATACCAATCTTGCTTTTATGCTTCAAAGTTAAAATTCCACTCCAAAATAGGAAATTAATTCATACAGATTATGGAAGGCCCAAGGCTTTGTTTTATTAAAATTAGTCCCAAAATACCAAAATGGTCAAAAATAGACTTTTGACAATTAAAAGGCGTTTTCTACGTCAAATCAGGCCATTGCGACTTCCGACCTGATCTGTGAAGCACGTCACTAATGTACTAACAACCGTTAGACTTGTAAAAGGTCGTTAGACTGCTTGAAGGCTCTCCCTGCTCTTGTCCCCCATAAACCATGGTTCATCCTTCCTAAGCATTTGTGCAGCGACGCTAGTAATGTAGAAAGGTTTGGCAGGAACTTATTGTTAGAAATTCAAATGCCCCGTGAAAGAGAGGTGGGGTCCTTAAAGTCTCAGACGACAGGAAGGTATGTGCTGGGGGTAGTGCCTCCTGCACGTGCTTGTATCTCAGCGCGTTTCGTGTGATAGGACGGAGGGAGTGCATATTTGGCGCCAGCATGGACACACTATCGCCCTCATTGTAAGATGAACTCTAGAGGGAGGGGGGATAGTATAAGAAGGGGGTGGTGAGGTATTTATGAGAGTGGGGACTTTAGTGAGTCCTAATTCGCTGCGTGTGGCGGGGGTGCAAGGAGATGGCTTGGAGGGGGATTGCGCTTCTACGTGACATGCTACTAGAGTCATCCTTCACACACTTTTTTTTTTTCACAAATAAACATTACATAATTTATATTTAAAACGTGCTACTACTACAGGCAGGGTCATCCTCTCAGTGCCTAGCAGCCCTTCTCTGTCCTAGCGGAGCTAAAAATAAAAAAAGAAAATTGAGCGTAGAGTGGCCATCCTGACAGGAGCATCACTGCCTGTTTGGCAACAGCTCCGCTCAGGACAGGAAGCTCTGCAAGAGTAGTGCGTTCGGCTGGGCGCACTATTGGAACCTAACACTCCCCACCCAGCAGGACTTGTACACCAGAGGTTGCAGAACAAGAGCCTGCATGATTTCATGAAGTGACCTCACCACCCCAACAACGGACTGGAATTCAGCTGCTGCGGTCAAGTGCAAGCGCCTCCGTAGTCACGCTGCCAAAACAGAGAGACTGAGACGGAGTTGTCTTTCCTCAGGCATCAGACTGTGAACTCCGACCTCACCAGGGCCTCCCACCAAGACACACACACTGCGCCCTACTTATGCACACACACACTTAGGTAAAGACTACACATAATTTATAATTATATTTTATATTATACATACAATTTTCCCTTTTTTTTTATTTACTATATTTTTTTATAAGTGCTCTTATTGGTAAATATTGTGTTTGTTTTTTTATATAGAGCTCTTAAAAACTGTGACAGTGAAATATTTGTTAGTTTCTTGTAAATAGTGGTGAACCTGTTATTAATTTGCACATTTCTTCTGAGCATTGCCACTTAGCATTTCACTACGACCCCCTCGTGTGTGTATGTGACAATAAACGTCTTTAATCTTGAATCTTGAAACATGTTGGGCACTGTGAAGCTCTTAGAGACTGTAACGTGTGCAATTAAGGGCTATAAAATAAATGTGATTTGATTTGATTTGATTTGATGAAGTCCCGTCGCATCCACTCGATGTCCAAGAATGTCACTTCCTTCTCCATGAACTGGCATTTCACCTCTTCAAATGTAGCCCTGCATCCTCAAGTCGCTGTAAGCACATTAATGCCAGTTGTTTCAATATGATCACTGTCATCTTTTCCAGTCAGAAATATATCATCTAAGTACACCGCTACATGTCAATTCCTTGCAGTACCCCTCTATAGTACCGTTGAAAAATGGCTGGACTGGATCTCACGCCAAACGGTAACCTAGATATGTGAATAAGCCCCTTGTGGCGAATTACACTGTGACATACTCCTTGATTCCTCGTCAGCACATCTTGCTGATAAGCATGGCTCATGTCCCGTTTTACTGTAGCGTCTTACCTCCAATTAAGGATGCTATCATGTCTTCCATTTTTGGGAATGGGTACTGTTCAATTGGTGACACTTTAATTTACTGAATTACCCCACAAATTCTCACCTTAGTGTCCCCGGTTTTAAGACAGGAACTTGGTGCTGCCCATTCTGAGAACTTCACCTCTGGTTCTTGAGTTTTCTCCTGTAAATCCACCTCTATCTCTTGCCTCTACTTTCCTTTTCATTTGCAAAGGTACTGATTTGTTAGAAACACGTGTGCCTCCCTGGCTACCTTGTATTTTTAGCGGTGAAACCTTCAACATCCCCAGCTCATCCATAAACACTGTTTCATATCTTGACAGCACTTCCTGTAGTGTGTCACCTTTGTCATCTATCTTTGTGTACTGGTTGCAGTCCAATGTTGAGCGCTTATAATCCAACCTCGCGCCACTTAACTTGTCCCTGAGACTTTGACTACCAATACTGTAACACTTAGCGATGCCTTTGTTTTCCACTTCGACCTTTGAAGCCCTAGGACTGCGGTACTTCTATGTTCCACTGTATGTCCTTCAGATTTATTTTACATTCCTTTAACTGGGTTTCTTTGCATCTTTCCATATCTTGGTTTTTGAATCCCTTTCTAGAATTATGGTTAATCCACAGCCTGTGCCTACACTGCAAAAACAACCCTACTAAAATAAGCCAAATAATCTTAAATCTAATCAAATGTCCTTATATCAAGTCAAAAAAAATCTGCCATGGGGTTAAGCCAATTTGCTTTGAACTACAATTCCTAAAACTAGCACATAAATCTAGCCACTTAAGACCGTAATGGGCCTTAAAACTAGACAAAAATGCCAAAATTTAAGCAAGTTGTGCTTCTTACAAGCAATACAAAATTAGTTATTTAAGATAGATTAACTTAAAATTAGTATTTTGTTCTCTTGATTGAGCTGACTTTAAGAATTTATACCTTAATATAAGATTAATAATTAGCAAAAAAAGCTTACAATAAGTCACAATTTCTTCAAACAAGATATATTGGTCTCTTGATTGAGCTGACTTTAAGAATGTATACCTTAAATTAAGATTAACAATTAGCAAAAAAAAGCTTACAATAAGTCACAATTTCTTCAAACAAGATATATTGGTCTCTTGATTGAGCTGACTTTAAGAATTTATACCTTAAATTAAGAGTAATTATTAGCAAAAAAAGCTTACAATAAGACACAATTTCTTCAAACGAGATATATTGGTCTCTTGATTGAGCTGACTTTAAGAATTTATACCTTAAATTAAGAGTAATAATTAGCAAAAAAAAACTTACAATAAGACACAATTTCTTCAAACAGCATAATAAAAATAAGTGACACTGTCTTAAATTAAGGCACCAGAGGCATTCTTATTTTTAGCATTTTTTTTAATTAAAACAAAATTTTCCAACTGCTGCATTGAAAAGCATTTGACAACATTCAACCACTTTCTCCATAGTCAGACTGCATTATAGCTCTACATGAACATAGGTGTTAGAAAATAGAGCTTCAAGGATTAGTCGATTAATCGATTAGTTTATCAACAGAAAATTAATCTGTAACTATTTTGATAATCAATTAATTGTTTTGAGACATTTAAGAAAAAATGCCAAAATGTTCTGGTTCTTAAATGTTAATATTTCCTGGTTCCTTTAGTCTTCTATGATAGTAAACTGCATATCTTTGGGTTGTGGATTGTTGGTCGAGAAAAGACAAGACAAGACATTTTAGATTGCATCTTGGGCTTTGGGAAACAATGATTGAAAATGTTCACCATTTTCTGACCTTTTAAAGACCAAACAACTAATCGATTAATCAAAAAAATAATCAACAGATTGATGGATAATGAAAATAATCGTTAGTTGCAGCTCTATTAGAAAATAAAAACACTGCTGGTTTGCAAAATATCCCAGAGGAACAAGATTTTTTGAAATGACACCAACAAACGTGGCAAGACTAACTTTATCTGAAACAGCTTTTTGTCAGAAAAGAGAACAGAAAGAAAAGAGAGAGAGACTCACTCACTCAATGAAAGACTTCCACTCGCCAATGGCTTTTTTGTAGGAGGGGGTTGAATCTCCGTCATGGATGGAATCTTGGAGAATTTCAGTTTGCAATACTGAGAGCAGTGTGGAAATACACTTCGGGTAAGTGAGGTGAAGGGCATAATAATATGCCATGAGGTAGAGCAGTCCCTCGTGAAACCTCTCACTGTCGAAGGTGGCCACTGGCGTGCTTCCAATGGCGATCATGCAGTTGTCTTCAGAGACGAGCACAACTGGACAAGACAGGGGTCGTTGGCACAGGAAACCATCGGGGTCTTCTGTAGTCTAGATGACAAAAGTCAATGTAGAAGATTAGAAAAACACAAGTACACACACCTTGACCTGGACTAGGACACTGAATGGTCAAATGATAATTCTACATCCAAAAAAAACCTAGCCACATTAACCCCTGACATCTGAGGGAAAATATTTTGTATATATTATTTGCTGAACATTGCAAATACTGAACACACCACAGCAAGTTTCAATAAAGCTACTCCTACAAAAATTACAGCATGGACAACACTTCAACTTTTGTCATCGTGAAAATGACAGAAGCCTATCACAAAAAATAACCAAACAGAACATATAATGTATGTATGAATAACTGCAACATACAGTATAAAATACTACAGCAAGTCTCACCATAAGGACATGGAAAAGAGCCTCGCTGTTTGTGCCCAGCTTCCTAGGTGGCATGGTGCTGGATGGGAAGAGCAGTGGCAGGGCTCTGAACACAGCTGTGGCATGCTCCACTGGTTTGACAGAAAAGGCACAATACAAGGCAGTACCATAAATAACCACTCATCATGAGATCGCAAAATATAAACTTGGACAAATCAAGGTATTGTGAACTCACCTCCATTCAAAGTTTTTGGAGGCTTCATGGCTTTCTTCATGATACCATAAAACTGGACCTTTGAGTAGAAGTTTTCCCATCTGTCCTTCATTTCAGAGATGTACCGGGAATTGGTAGGTTGAATAATTCTCCGCAGCTCATCCAGGACCTGAAAAATACATTCAAATACAGATAAATACAAAATAATCTCCATTCCGAGTCCTGGTTAAACAGTTTGATGATGAACTGTTTACAGGGGGCGATCATTTACTTAATTTCCCTTGTATTGAATACAATAACAATAAAGGCTTTCTATTCTACTCTATTTCTACTTAAATTTCTTACATGATCCACTTCTCTGAAACATGGGTAAGCCTCTAGAATCTTTGTCGGTCTGTCTTGCTCCTTTAAAACATCGGAGGTCTTCTAGACTCGAACTCCAGGTTCAGCAAATGCGTTACCGCAGCTTTGTTCGGCTGCTTGGACTTGTACATTATTTGAAGAGTCTTGTAGTGTCTTGCCTGGGTTTTCTGGCTGTCCAAGAGGTCAACTGAACCAGCTGAAGGCATAAAAAAGAGAGGGAGGGGGGCGGGGGGTATTAGACTGTTAGGGAGAAACTCAGGAAGTAACAGGATTTATTCATTTATGCCTGTAACTTGTTATAATATTGCAATATTGAACAATGAAATACTCAAATCTATGGACAGACACTAAAGCTGTTGCATGTCCACTTGCTGGTGGCGTATGTTTTCTTAAAAGGTTTTCTCTACCAAAGACACATAGATGCATACAGATCGTATTAAATACAATACATACATGCTTCATCACTGCTATCCTGGTGTTGCACTGGGGTGCTGGCTCTAACAGGTGACTTTTCCAGAATAATGGTTGATGCACTGGAATCTCCATCGTAGTCACTTGTTGTAACATCTGCATCGATTTCCCCATCCTGCCGCAGTTTCTTTGAAGGAGGAACCTTGGCCTTCCTTGGACTTCTGACATTTGAAAGTCTCTTCATGAGCTTTTTAGCAACATGCTCCTGACGGGTACAAATAGTAAACATTAAAAGATGACCCAAAAACAGACCCAAACATCAAATATGAGCAATAGTGACAAAAAGCTACTACTTACCCACTCACTGTTTGATGATGATGACCTGTCTTTTATCATTGGGTAGTACTCCAGCAATCGCTTCGCCATGGCATTGACCTCATGTTTGCTGGGGTATCTGGAGTCCTCTGTGGCTCTTGCGATTGAAATCATATTAGTCATAGTGTTTCTTATGAGTCGGCAGAAGAGCTCCTTGGATAAGGCCACGCCGTGCTTCTGCTTCTGCTCGAAGTAGGAGCGTCGCGCCTGTTCAAGCTCACTGTCCGTGAAGACTATGTATTCTGGGTTGGACATAGTCACAAACTTCGAAGTGTTGGGCTCCTCTTTTGAAATGTCACTGCCTCCAGTGGTTAATGGTTGTTGTATTTCAGCAGCAGTCTCTGCCTAAAATACATTTACACTTAGACATTTCATAGGATAACTTTATATCATAATGTGTGCCTTTACTTGTTAGTTAAATGAACATGCATTATGTTTTAGAGGATTTTTAAAAAGTTGCATAAGCACTTAATTTTACATTCATTGTTGAATAGGTCTCAAAGCATATACAACAGAAGTGAGTACACCCCTGTGCAATATCACCAAAATGTTACAAATCCTGTCAATTTAATACAATTGTATTTGTTTCTAGCCAAAGCCCAAGAAGAACAAAGCTGTTGCAGTTGGTTCTTAAATATGGACCTTTCATTATTTTTTAAATTGATCAAACATTTCTCTTTTTCAAATGAATTAGCTTCATTTCTCTTGAGCTTTGGCTAAAAATAAATAAAATGTTATTAAATGGACCGGATTTGTAATTATTTAACATTTTAGTGATATTGCACAGGGGTGTACTGAGTTTTGTTATACTGTAATAGATATATAACTGACCTTTTCTTCTTTATTCACAACAAGCCATATAGCCCGGCGCCTCAGGAAAGTTTCGGGACCGGGAAACAGATCTTTGATGTCATCCCGGGAGAGTGAAGGCAGTAAGTCCTCTCCAATATTAGCAGCTGGAACATAGAGAAGTTACAGTTAGTGCCAAGACACTGAACTTATCACTGAATTCACTCAGCCTTGTGTACATCAAATCAAATCAAATCACATTTATTTGTATAGCCCTTAATCACCGTTACAGTCTCTAAGGGCTTCACAGTGCCCAACATGTGAAAATAATAAATGGTTAGTACACGACATCCCCCCAGCCTTAGACCCTCACAGAGGACGAAGGAAAAACTCCACTAACCCTCACTGGGAAAATTGTGAGAAACCTGGAGGGGCTACTCAGAAGGGATCCCCCTACCAGGACGGTTGGGCGTTCAATAGAATGCCGTAGTTTGGGCAAGCCAGCGTAATACACAATATAACAAGTGAGAATATTTTACTGATTTATTTTTACATTGTGGCACTCCTGTACAATTAGCATAGGGTTCTGACATCTTTGCTCACTCTTGCTGCAGGCTATCAGTTTGTTTCAAGAGTACTGGGTGAATTGAAGCATAAGATATAAGAATATTATATTGCCAGCTTTGCTAATTGTGGTAAGAGTTGAGACTGAACCTTGCTAAACTACTCCAATAAGGTACATTCATATTTCACGTCACATATTTTATACGGAGGCTTTATAGACAATTCATAAATTATTAATTTTTTACTTTAACATACCCTCTCACATTTAATTCAGCACTTTCTGAACAAACGTGTTACAGATTTAATAAAAAGCAGTCAGGCTTCTTGGACCAGTTATTGCACATATATGAACTAAAGTACCAGTGAGTACAGGTGTTTACATCGATTTGGTGGACCCATCAGATTCCTGTGAACTAATCATAGTCAGCGTCAGTTCTCAGATCCTTTACTTACTTATAAGTAAAGAGTATCAATACCACAATATAAAAATATTTCATTACAAGTAAAATCCTGCATTAGAACCACTTAAGTATTACCAGCTAAATTTACTTGAAGAAAAAATGACAAATTTTGCAAGAAAAAAACTTTAACTTTAGTACTTTAAGTAAGGATTTTAAATGCAAGACTTTCTACTTGTAATTAAGAATATTACATTTGGAAATTGATACTTCTAATGATCTGCAGTCACATAATCTGATGCTCACCCAAATATGATGTAGCACCGCATTGGCAGCTTTTAAGGCACTCCAGTGAGGTAACAACTTTAACATTAAAATGCTGCTTTTTACTCCATAAAACGCCAAAAAAAATGAAGGAACGGGTTTATTCTAATGTATTATTCATAGCTCCTTGCGCCAACAAACAATACCAATATAAAATAAATAAAAATAGTAGTAACGTTTACCTTTTCATGGAGTAACGATAACGTCCGCTCATTAAGACGACCCTCCCCCCTAACTTGCCAAGCTAGTTAGCTACGTAAAACACAACATAACTTTGCCATAACGTTAATACAAATATAATAGCATACCTCTGATGTGCCAATTGCAATGTCGTCCATGTTCAACCATAATTTGTCTTCACAGACGTCCCACAAACTAGACATGCAGATAATCACAGCAGCAGGTGTGTGCGTTTCAAATGCAAGTAAGTTTGGCGGTAATGGTTAAAAAAAAACTGCACCCACACATTTGGATTATACTATCTTCTCCAGGGGGTGTGGCCTGCCGTAATAAGTTTTATTTTGCATTTTGCCCAACAATTAATATTTCTATAATAACATTATTGAATTACACAATAGTTAATATTAAAACAGAGAAAATGATTTGGTGCTGTGTTATCTGCTGTGAGTTTTGTGGCTCAGACTCTCAAATCTTAATTGAGTCATATAAAATCTGCTCATAGTTGAGTCCAGATTTTCGCGTTGTTTGTGGAATCGATTGTTGCCTCCAAAGAATACAGAGTCTACAACTCACTTTGGTACATATTCGAAGATCCCACTCTGAACACCTTGACATGGCAGAGAGCAGATCACGGAGAGAGTGGACGACGCCAGCGACCTCAAGAAGGGAACCCACATCAAACGGTGACAGAACCACTAACAACATATGGGCATACAGGCCAGCTGATGCAACGGTGAAATCGGAGAGGCAGTGATGGTGAGGAAATATTCAGATCCTTTACTGAGTAAAAAGTATATGTTCTAAAAACCACACTGTAAAAATACTCTTTTACACGTAAAAGTTCCTGCACTGAAAATGTTCCTCAAGTAAAAGTAACTGTAAGTTATAATCATGAAAATGTACTTAAAAAAGTAGTAAAAGTAAAAGGTAGACGTTGCCAAAAATGTCCCCTGTGACTGTTAATTAATCTAATGTATTATATCATTAGATTAAATCATTACACAATTATATCATTAGATTGGCAGTGTGGAATAAGTAGGCTACTCAGATAATTTACCTAAGTAAAAGTAATCATATCACAAGTAAAAAATACTTCATTACAAGTAAAAGTCCTGCATTTAAAATACCTTCCTAAGTAATAGTACAGAAGTATTTGACCCTGCTAAATTTACTTTAAGTATTAAAGTAAAAGTAACGTTACTCATTTTGAAGAAAATTGGGCTGTATTGATATATGAAATTAGATGAAACCAAAGTACATTATTAATACTGATAAGTCAGTGCATAAGCAGCATATTAATATTGCAGCAGCTGGAGGTGGAGCTATTTAAACTGCTTTTGTGTGGGTTATACAATAAATCTGAGGGGTCTGAGATGAATATAGGTTCTGCTACATCAATTTGGATTTCATTTTTCAGTAACTTTTCTTTAATCTTTGTATTTTTGAAATATTGGAGATTTTAACCTCTGAACCTTAAACATGTTATTTATTTGAAACCACAAGGGAAATGTTTCTGGTGTAACTGAAAGACATCTGGAAACATGACAAAAGAGACACAGATACCCCACTGATGTTTTGAATTTAATCTTTAACAATGTATTGTAATTTATAAGATCATCATAATGTTATTTTATAAAAATGTAATCGGAAAGTAACCAAAGAGTCAAATAAATGTAGTGGAGTAGAAGTACAATATTTCCCTCTGAAATGTGAGCGGAGTGGAAGTATAAAGTAGATGAAAAGTAAAAAGACTCAAGTAAAGTACAAGTACCTTAAATTGTACTTAAGTACATTACTTGACTAAATGTACTTTCCACCACTAACGTTACTCATGTAAAAGCAGGATTTTTTTTGGTTGAAGTGGAGCCTCATTTTGAACTATTTGTATGGACTGCAACTAATGATTATTTTCATTATGGATTTAATCTGCTTATTATTTTCTCCATTAATTGGTTATAAAAATAGTGAAATATGAAAAATGCCTGTCACAATTACCAGAGCCCAAAGTGACACCATTCACAATGCTTGTTTGTCCAGTCCTTAATTTGTAAAATAACTATAACTAAGCTGTCAGATAAATGTAGTGATTATAAAGTATAATATTTTCCATCTGAGAATGTAGTGAGTAAGAAGTAGAAAGTGCATGAGAAGAAAAAGACTCAAGTAAGTACACTACCTCAAATTTGTACTTAAATACTGTACTAGATAAATTACTTACTTCCACCCACTGACAGGACCAACAACCTGAGGGTGCAACAGTGAGAACAGAGAGCAACCAACGGCAGATGCAACGTGGGAGAAATAGTGCAATCAGCTGGAAGATGCAACGATGGACGGATAACAGAGTCCAACCCTGTCGGATTCCTGTCGCTCCAGAGCATTTGTGGTGCTTTTGACAATACTGTGTCATTGTACTCTGGCTTCGACGATTGACACCCATACCTCTTCACAGCATCATGCTAAGTTCCCGGACTGTTTTGATGTACCTTAAATATAACTTTGAATATCCCATTTTCCAAGCAAGCCTACGGGTCGCCTCTCTGCACATGCACATCTAAGGTAAGCTGTTGATATCCCTTCCTCAGCCATAATATCATGCAATTAAGTTTACTCTTAATTAAACGAACAGTGTTAAATTATGTATAAAATGTTATTTAATACCACACACAAACACATACCCCTTCTGATATTGATTTTTCTTTTTTTAAAGGATGACTCCTGCCAGACGTTTCTGACCAACAAGTACTGCTTTTGTGTTGACTGCAAAAAGAAAAACACCATCTTTCACAGGTTGTCATTCACTCAAGATTATTAACATTATTTGACCTGTGGCTCTGTTGATTATCTGTGATTGTCAAATCCGATCATTGAAATTAGAGTATTAGTTACATTTGTCATAAACTGTTTGGCAGCCTTGAGTGCTCTTCTGTGAGCATGTGAACTACGCCTAATCTCTCACTCTGAATCGTATCTCTATTGGTGACTGTAGTTAATCCTATTGGTGCACACTGAGCTTCTCTGTGCCTGTATCACTCTTTAATCCTTTGTTTTTTACTACAGTTACCTCTGTATTAGCTTTCCTTTTATTGCAACACAACTGATATCTATCCCTGATATCTTGTTATTTTTTAATACTGTGTTTGTTCTTGCTCAGCACAATCTGCATATTTTGTATTTAATTTTATTGCCCCTTCATAGAGTACACTTCATCTTATTAATCCTTATAGAAGGGTGGCGTAGTCTCTAGCCCTATAGGGGTCACTACACAATAATAATTTTTTATTACTGGACTATTGTTATGTAATTTGTTTCCTTTCTGGCCTGTTTTTCAGAGTGTATTGTGAATGACGTCTTGGCGGCAATGCAGCAGTACCAAGCTCTGTTGGTGACTGTGGCAAGGTGCCACATTACCGGGGTTCCGTGACAGACAGAGACACAAGGCATGAGGAGGGTTAGTTGGCCAGCAGGGAGCCGTTTATTTCACCAACAATCCAACCCTGCCCCGGTGTACGCCTTCTCCCTCCGCCGACCGCACCTCAGTCCTCCCCCGCGGGTCAGCCTGCGGAACCCCAAAGCCGGCCACCTGCAGGCTATCCAGGGCATCCCCCCCAACCCCGACTGTCACCAAGCTCTTGCAGGCTGCTCCCGACTGCACCCCCGGGGGGGACCTCCGTCGGTTGATCGCCGCTGGTAAGACGCGCGCTCATCCCACTCCTCCTCCTCCAGCTCGCGCCCTCGCCCCATCCCGGCGCGGCTGCTGCTGGCTCGCTGTCCCTCCTCCAGTCCGCCGTCCCTCGAACCTCCCGATCGCATGCCGGCTCCTGCATCCACGCCGCCAGCCTCTCACACTGGCGCGTCCCTCTCGCCACACAGCCATCCACCCCAGGTTAAAAAGGCCCGGCTGCAATCAGCTTTAATTGGCCGCAGCCGCCTGAGTCCCAGCCGAACCTCTAATAGGCCCCCACCATAGCCAACCCTCCCTCCCCCCAGTCCGCCACAGTGACTAATCTGATGAGTCAGCTGCAAACAGTAATTCCATGCAACACCGAGGAAGTGAACTTGAAAATGAGGCTATGTGAATATTTGCCCGGATTGAGGATCCATTTGCCCTCTGTTCGACAACGTACAGGCAGGACAGTGTGATCAAGGCGAAATTCATTTTGTGGAGTCAGAGGATGGTTTCTGTTGGTAAAGCTTGGGTATAACTGCCTGCTTGCAGAAAAAAGGGACAAAAGGTCCTCCTACCAAACCCAAATGTTATCATTATATACCTCTGATCAAAAGTTGGAACAATTATGGTCCCAACCCAAAAGTCTTGGCAATGATGATAACCGCAGAAATACAGAAGTGGGTATTTGTAAGAACATCATAGATGGAGAACTCATGAAATCACACCCTTTATTTTCTTCCTGGCCCTCTGCTTTACAGATAACCTATACTCTGATGAAATAGAAATTGCAACCACACTTGGGTCTCATGCTTCCAAGAATAAGTGCTAATGTTATTATACATTGGGGAAACATTAATCCTAAATATAGATCGACAATTTTAGGCTCCGATTCGCCTACTCTCTATTGCACAGAGACCGAGCTCTCTTAATGGAGTTGATGGAATTTGGAAGGTGTGCAAGAGACTTAGTATGCTATAATAAACGGTGTTAAAATTCAGATTTGGAATGGGTGAACGTGAATATTTGGAGCATTAGTTTCGATATGTGAGACACTTTCAGCTCAGCATGAGCTATGTGGATTTAAAGAGGGTGTTGGATTTTGCTTATAGGTAAATGCGACAGTGTGAATGTTCATTTGAGGACATGCAAATTCATTTTGTAATGAGGATAACTTTGAGGAAAGTACAATAGAGAGACATGTCCGCAGTGTAGCGACATTGAGAAGGCCAACACTGAGTAATCTCAGAATCAGCTTAAAAACTACATTCGGAATCAACAGAAGGAGCAAACTGGTAGAATTCCCGGCTTTTAACTTGATCCAACAAACACCCCAAGATATGATGTCAATATAATTCTTGAGGCATTGCTCCATTAGAAATAAATGTGTGATTAAAACAGTTCATACTTTTAGGACAACTAGATTTGGATGTTCTCAACACTGCACTAATTGATCCCTCTACCTCCACTTGATGTTAGAGTAACCCAAGCCCTAATAGCCTACAGCAACTTAGCTTCCAGGATAATAAGTTGAAGCAGTCCTCAGGACAAATGATTTGTTCACTAAAAATAACTGCATTTTCTGGGGATTTTTGATACAGTTAAAGATAGTGAATACTACACACTCATTCTTGAACTTGTAGAGAGTTGTTCAAATTTTTTTTGCTCTATTGGTCTACAAGACCTATTAACAGAATGAAAACACTCATTGAACAGCATTTAAAGCATATGAAAACCTTTTCACCAGATAACAACATCACTCCCAACAACACTATTTGATTCATCTCCATCCAGATTAAACTACTGGGACCAATTGGTCGTCACATGTGCAAGAGATTCGAATCAAAACATTGCTTTTTTCTAACAATGGGCCTTAAAAATACATATTTTAAAAATGTTTGCAAGTCTTTAATAAGGCATAATCAAATGTATGAATGTTGTCCATAATGTAAGTAGTTCTGAACTCCCCTATTTTTGCCAATGGAGTGTACTTTAGGAACCAACATCGGAAATAAGCAACATGTGCATACTTTAAAGAAAAATGAGGGCCTTCCTTGGAAATGATGAAGTAAACAATGCAGAATCTGTTAAATGGATCTAATCTAAATAGGCAACAAATATATACGGAGAAGTCATTACTGTAGTGCTGTTAATCTAATAATTTACCTGAATTTGGACTGTGAGAATTATCTATGTAATAAATTCATCATTATATTTGCCTTTGAGTTCAGCAGCACATACTATTTGTTATGATAGAGATTACATGGCATATAAATAGAGATTCCAACATGGGCACAACAACTGACTGATATCTGCCGATAACCTTGTTAGATTTCCACTCCATATTACAGTTTTACTCACAAGGATATGGGATATGTCCCTATGAAATATACCTGGGAGAGTGATTGGACTACACAAAGCCTCATCTGGATGTACTTGTAAATAGGGTACACTTTTCAGTGTGTGCTTTGGTGGACAAACTGTGATTAAATATACTTCAAGATGTACTTTTGACACTTTGAGCGTTGCAATTTCTTGTTACTTATTGGCCGGACAATAGCTGATACAAGAGTGCTACATGGCTCATGCATGATTTTTCTATTGCCATGCAAGAGAAAATAACCTAAATCTAAAGAAATGCTAAAACCATTAATCAGTTGTTATAGGCTCTCCATAGAGGACCTGGAACTGACTACTAAGGAAGCTCTGCTATCTGCTGTCTGTACCAAATATACATCTCCATCTGTCCATCTATACATTTTCCAAATTTGTCCAAGGTCATGTTAAACTTGTATTATTGCCATTTTGTGTGAGTGTGTATGACTTATGCAGTTGTTCAAGCACAGTCATTTGTATTTGCTGTGGTGTTACCAGACTGCAATTCTCTTAATAGTAACATAATATGGAAAGTTTTGATTGATTGATTGATGAAAGTGAGCCGGCAGGGTCTGTGTTTTTCTGTTAACATTAATGATTCACTTTAGTGTGATAGCCACACACCTTGAATAAAAATAGATGAACAAACTTTAATTGGTGTACCATTCATGAAATTCCTTAAATTAGGAAGTTGTGAAAATGGTCTTACTCTTAAAATAAGGAAACAAATATTGTTCCTCTGCTGGGATATCATCCAAACCATTGTTGTAGCTTGTTATTGGTTAAATCTAGCTCAATATTAGCTGGAATGTCTTATTAAGAAAAAGTTAGATATATTTTCTTAAAATAAGATCACTTTTCTAATGCAAAACATGCTTGACAAGATTAATTTTCTTTTTAGAGAAAAAATAAGACAAATTTCCCAGAAACAAGGCTTTTTTACTTTCTTGAAATTCCTTTTTTGCAGTGTACCTCATAGTTTACATTTCTTCCATTTACTTTGAGCTCTTTTCTGATAGGCTTTTCTCTGGGAATGGTTATCTCTTCATTCATGTTATACATGGTCATGTCAACACTGTCCATGCTGTAAATAGTGAAAACTTCCTCACTACCACTGTCTTCCTCTTGGATGAAATGTGCTCTCTTGTCGTATTCATCTCTCCCCCCTTTAGTCCTTCTAGTCCCTTGAGCACTTTCTTTTTCGTTTGCTTTCATCATACAGGCTCTTTTGATGTGTCCCACCTTACCACAGTTATGACACTTCTCCCCAGCAAACCTGCATTCTTTTGTGAAGTGGTTCGTCCCGCCACATCTGTAGCATTTTCCATTTTCTGTCTGAGATTACTTTGCGTCGGTTACTTTGTTAACCGTTCTCGCAGTATTCCTCCCAGGTCTGCGACGTGTTATCAAACGGTGCCACCGATCCCAACGTAGCAGCCATGTTTCCTTGTTTTTTTAAATTTTTATATTTACTTACTGTTTAACCGAGCGCTCAGCTTTTCCTAGCTTGCAGCACAAAGTCCGTAGCTTCCCCCGCGCGCCCAGAGTTAGCCTTAGCCTAGCTTCACTCCACTCAAAACTCTGGAAACTTCTTCCATTTTATCCTCGTCGCCATATGTGGTATCTTAGTACCAACTAAAATAATCTGGAGACATCAGCTTCTTTATGGTTCATTTTATTAACCAGTCAACATATCAACATCGGGACTCGCCGTAACCCGGACCGCCGTGGATCCTTGGTGTCTATCCTTATAAAAGCGGCGGACTGCCCACTAGTGGTCAAAGCATATAACAGCAAGTGCAACGTTCACTTCATAAACGTCAAAGGTATTATGAACAAAATTTCTCTGTACGGTGTCATGGAAAATAATAATGTAAGTGTGTTTTTAATATGTATGTATAAGTATAGTCACAGGCAACTACTGAGATAGGAGGAATGTGTGTGTGTGTTCTTTACTTCTTGACTAGAAAATCTCAAGGATGAGCAGGTCTTGGGGTCAAAAGGGACAACATGATTGTTTAACTAACCTTCAATCAGACCAGATAGGAGGGGAAAACACATGTATACATTAGAGATATCATACTGACTTCATCATATTAACATATTGACATGTCTATGTAACATGGAGTTTGTACCTGCATTATCAGCAAGCTGGTCTCATGATTGTCCTAGAAAGACCCCATGACTGAAGGAGATTTGCAACATCCCATTACATCAGTTACATGTATAAAGGTATCTGCTCAACTGAATTCCTCAGCTCATTCTGCATACACCTCTGTGTGTAGTTTCAGCTCTGCTTACAAGCATTAAAGGCCTAAGAGACGGGGGTCTCTGACAATATT